>WUAP02188443.1:0-40890 GCA_015163945.2 Stichodactyla helianthus | reverse complement strand
TTCGTTCATTTGTTCGTTCGTTCGTTCATTCATGCCTTCGTTCGTTCATTTGTTCGTTCGTTCGTTCATTCATTCATGCCTTCGTTCGTTCATTTGTTCGTTCGTTCGTTCATTCATTTGTTCGTTCGTTCATTTGTTCGTTCGTTCGTTCATTCAGTCCTTCATTCGTTCATTTGTTCGTTCGTTCGTTCATTCATGCCTTCGTTCGTTCATTTGTTCGTTCGTTCGTTCATTCATTCATTTGTTCGTTCGTTCATTTGTTCGTTCGTTCGTTCATTCATTCATTTGTTCGTTCGTTCATTTGTTCGTTCGTTCGTTCATTCAGTCCTTCGTTCGTTCATTTGTTCGTTCGTTCGTTCATTCATGCCTTCGTTCGTTCATTTGTTCGTTCGTTCATTCATTTGTTCGTTCGTTCATTTGTTCGTTCGTTCGTTCATTCATTCCTTCATTCGTGTAAGGTTCGCTTGTGTAAGGTGTCGTGTTGCTAACAGCAACGTCCGCATACATCTTTAATTTCAGGTTCAACTACGTCGCCAGTAACAACATTGCCATCAGTAACCTCAAAAAAGAACACTCCTACGATATTCGACGTTCGATCATCGACAAAAGTCCTGTCTACCTATACAACTACATACGACAGTAATACTAAGGCACCCTTGAACACAAGGTCTGACATCGTTACAAGTGTGGGAACCCTGTATACAGCTTATCTTGTCACGTGGTTGAGCACTATGATATGTATTGCACACACCTTGACAATACTTCAAGAATAAACTTATCGAGTAGGCATAATAGTTGCCAGGCTATCTTAGCACTAGTTGGCTGGTTGGGATGCCTGTGGTAGAATGAGAAAAATAGGAAGTGTGAATCGAAGATTACGACAATGATGACGAAAAAGAAGAGAGAATAGTAGCTGTTTGTGGTCTTTGTGCTTAGTTTTGTTGAAATATGTCTCAGTTATCATTCTGCTGTTGTCATTGTTATATTACGAAAGAAATAAAAAGAGCAAATGAATATAAAAAATATGGCCAATTTTGGTTGTCTATTTTCTTCAAAAATGTCTTATAAACGTCATTACTACTGAAAGAGCTTTGCTTCTGGTGTCTTCTAGATGACCATGTGCAAGTGCCATTAGCACTCTCCAAATAAAGGAAACAACAGACCTGAATTAACACTGACATGACAAATGGTGACCCCCCGCTGAGTGGACAGTCGGAAACACAACAAATCCTGTGTATTGTTTCTAGTTTTCGTTTAGCTTCGTTCGTGTTCTCGTCACAAAGTTTCCGACACTCCGCCAGGTTCTTTACCAATTGAATCGTATGTTTCTTTAAATCTGAGATTGACTCAAAATTCTTAAAATGGTGTTTCAAGTAATGGAAGGCTATCAGAGATGCCTTCTCGTGGTGGCCTTTATGGCCTTGTTGAGCACTGGTCAGCAAACAAGCCAAAACAAGAAAGGTACGTAGGAATTGTGCTGAAACACAGCTTTTTGCAAGCGAAATTAAAAGTAAATAACCTCAACCTAATCACGAAAGATCTACTATACATTGAGTCATAATTCCGTAGCAACTCAAAACGTGATTTGCTATTGCAGTTTAATGAAAGAATTTGTCATTCACGTATATTTTTTAAACCTTAAGATTAAAGCAAGGGTTAATGTCCAATTCTAAAAATTATATTTTTTGTAAAAATAATTTTTTTAAATTAAATTTTTTTAAAACCTTAGAACAACAAGGTCAGTATAGTTAGCAAAATAAGTAAGATATTTGTCGACATTTTGCATTTTGTGTGAAAACATTTGATGTTTTTCTAAATACGATGAATATAAAACGGAATCGCGATACACATATCAAAACGCTTTAGGATAAACTACGATATACTACATGAACGGACCCTTTCAGCTTGGGCGTAATGTTGTGCCATTTCAGACCACGTGTCATCCTCTTGGCAATAAGATTCTTTGTGTTAGAATTATCAAAGCACCTGCAAGAAATAAAGAAATAATACTGAAGGGAATGACACGTGGAGTAAACGTTACGCCAAAGCTCGATGGGTCCATAGTTACATCAAAATTTTGCACAAATCCAAGACTTCCGTAAAATTCTGGATGAATTGACATCACTAAGAAGATATTTTGTCGAAGAGAAATTCACTGACAATTTTTCTGGATTTCGAACTCTTTTTCCGCATTCAATTGAATCTTGGACAAGTGACCGTTAGAGTCATTTTTCCCACTGATCTCCTTTTATGTTTCCAGTGACCTACATCCTGGCCAGATCCGCGCAGAACTGCACTACCGCATGTACGTCACGTGGGATGTCCTGCATAGAGTTTGAAGCATTCCCAGACAACGCGTTGACCATCTTCCACTCTTTAAACGTATCATGTTCCACGCCAGAAGGAACCAGTTTGTATTACTATCCCGACCATCCTAACTACTGTGTATCTGGAGACTGGGAAGGACGCTGTATGGGATTCAAGGGGTTGAAAAGTTCGAATTCTACCAACTGCGGTAAAGGAGGCAATCCTACAGTTAGAAGGCTTTGCCCATGCGAAACAACATGTAAGTAAGTTCTTAGTCAAACAGTTCCAAACAGAATAAAGATTATATGTAGAGTGCATGACGTCCTTCCCTCAATCCGTTTGTCGTGTCTCAGTTTCTTGTTGTTGTTGTTGCTGTTGTTTTGGAATTCAGGTCTACATGCTCACATCAGGAATTCCAGTTTAAATTGCTTTTATACACTTTCCATATATTTCAGTACCTCCTTTGTCCTGTATATTATCTTATTATTATCTTTCCAGCCAATACCGATCCTCCTTCTCGTCCCAGTGTTAGAACAGCTTCATCTTGGACAGCAAGAACCACACCAACATCCTTATCATTGTCGTCGTCATCCCTGTCAAAAACAACCTCAGCTACAGCGACATCACTTGTAAAACCGACAAAATTCCAATTCATTGGCGTCGAAACCAAACTAAGCACCTGGCAAATTGCTGTTATTGTTATTGCTGTGGCTGTTGGATTCTCTGGCTTGTTTTTACTGATCGTCTTTGTTAAGAAGAACAACAAGTAAGTTCTCGATATTTCTATTTTAAGATTCAAAGGACTTTGCAAACTTACCTGTATTACATCCTGCACATTACTCTCGATTAGGGTTCACTGTACGCAATCCTGGTTTTGGAAGATCCTTCTGTATAGTCGCGCCAGTCCTTTTGCCATCACGGCACACGGGAATTGACGTCACTCATTGACCAATCACAGTGCGCGACACTGCTTCTCATCCAGTCAAAACTGTTTTGCCAGTCACAGCACTGTCGCGCTCACGGAACTAAATCCGTACTGATTTTGCAAGGATTTCACTGCCGTAGAACTAGTCTAAAAACTGTGATATAACCCACGTTATTGGCGATTCTTGAGAGAGATCTTAGATTCCAGGCAAGGCTACATGTTAGCTCTCTTTTTTGTTCTTTTAGGAAGAGGAAGAAGTCTAGTCTATTAAGAATTCGCTCTGTGCCCGAAAAAATGAGCAAGGATGTTATGCACGGGTCTGACAACATCGTTTATATTGAAAGTATGGTCGATATTAACAACCTACCAATCAGGTATCAGTGTATGATATTAAATAAAACAACTATCAGATACATCGACATTGTATCGATATTGATGTCTAACCAATCATGAACGTTGATATTAAGAACCCATTAGCCAGATATTGAGAGTTGTTTGGGCTACAGAAACTAATTGTTGTTGGGGTGTGTGACGCGCTCACTGTGTCCATCTTGCAGCGTTGCGAGAAGTAGAACCAACAATGCATGGTTCCGACTCAAACAATAGCCAACCAATCACTGTAGCACTGGTTTTCCCAGTGGAATACATAAACTGCCTGTTTTCACAAAGGTTTCTTGCATTACTTGAATTTGATTCTCATTTCTATAGAATGTTAAAAATCCCAACAAAATGTACAAATCTGTTTGCGATCAGAATCTCAGGTGTGCAGTTTTCTTGCCGATTTCGTTGAGCTTGTAGGACATAACAACAGTAATAATGGAATTTCGGGAACATGAATGCAAACTCCTGAGTTGGAGACCTCCGAGTACTTTCTCTGTAACGTGTCTTGTATGTATATACAACAGATTCCATTACAAGTTGCCGTGGTGGCATGCATTAGAAATATCGCCAACCGTATAGTATGGCTTAAAATTACCTTTATGCAGGTTTTTTTTTTTTTCTTTTCCCCATATGTACCATGTTTGTTTCAGCTCTTCAACAGATAATGTGCTGTACGAGAGGTAAGTTAGCTCTAAGTCAGGGGGTTCGAATTTCCGACAATTTTCTGTAGGATTAAACCGGAGTACCAAGAAATATTTGATTTCAAACCATTTCCCATGCTTGCTAGGGACAAAAGCGTTGGGACTTTGATGATTTAGCACTAAGCAAATTTTTTTGGGCCATTTTGTGATTTTTATTCTTATATTTTCTTAATATGTAGTACTTGCGATCCGTACGAGGAATGCCAACTCAATGAGCTATACGTTGGGTAAGTAAGATCTTATTTGAAGAGTTCGTAGAGAACCGCCATCGAGCGGCCTTTCTTAGAGAAACGGCAGTTGGCCGCTTGATGACCGTTGCCTGTTTTATTTACAGTACAGTAGTCAGCTACAGTTCGGATCTTTGTTGACCTGTGATTTTAAGATCTTAAAGCTAAATAAGAGTGGCGACAGTGAATTTATTCTAACTGTTGAATAGGTGAATACGTGACATTCTCTTATGCTCTTTCTAACGGATTCTATAATTGAATGAAGCATATTTTGATCACGTTCTGTTTGTTTCGAGAACACAAGATAACGCAATTATATATTTATCTAGCCCCAAATCAGTCCCACAATCCCATGTGGGTGTGAGTTCGTTCCCAGTCTTCCCCTGAACTTCGAAGAAGCGTTTCATGATCAGTTGTTTTTGTTACAGTTGTGAAGAAGAGACAAGAAAAGTCACGACAACAGAAAATCCATTATACGAGGAAAGTGCGTCAGATGAACAGCAAGCTTGCGTCAAGGAACATTCCATAGGATATACTGACGAATACGCCAGCATCGATGAAATTTAATTGTTATACCCCCCTATCTTAAGTATATAATAACCTGGTTCGAGTACCTAATTTGCGTAAAATAATTACTTTCTCATATTTTAACAGAAAACAGAGATACAGTATGGCCATAAAAACCATCCAGACGATGTACTAAGTAATTATTATAAGTAACGACACGTCACTGTAATTTTTGTACATGACGTATCACGTGACAGTCAGGGTGATAATAAAGCTGTGAAAAAAGAAACGAAAATGGAGAGCAGAGATGTTTGCTAGAAATGTAACATCCATCCATCCATCCATCCATCCACCATTCATTCGAGTCAGTCTCCTCGAGCAATCACTGCACGTCATACGCTATTGTCCAACAATCTTATTTCTGCAATTGAGACAAGGCCCGTGTCCCCTTTAAGGATGTCAATGAAAGTTAGTGACTGCCCCTCTCGTGAAGCTTGCCCGTGTTTAGGCTCCCACAAGACCAACTTGTTCACTGGCAGCCCTTCATGCCTTATGCAGTGCCCCGCCATTTTCAGCCTGCATGTTCTTATTTTTAATGAGAAATATACAATTGAGGTCACGTGATCAACAAGCTTTATATCATATTATTTCTTTGTACTACAAATTTTAGTTAACCTTATAAAGGTTCTAGCTAGCTTGGAAAGTCTATTCCAAGGGTCATTTTGATACAACCCTTCCTCTTGGGCAACTACATGATAAAGATGTGCCATTTTTGGTTAAAAATTTGAGTTGCCTTTAAAACTGATCGAAACCGTTGTGCTGTTTCAAACGAAATGAAGACCATCGTTTAGTTTTAACTGAATTTTTAATCACATTAGTAAAAGGACAATTAAAAGTTTGTTTACCAACAATACAAATGTCACAAGCTATGATTATCGCATTTTAAACTGTTCAGTAAAGGTTAGAGTACCATTTTTGACATTTTTGACATTCAATTCATTTGTGGGGATCGGCTGGATCGGCCTGTTCTTTTGCATCATTGTTTGGATCGACTTCCCAGTTGCTCAGCTTGGCCCACGCTTTCAAGTGTCGCTCAACGATACCTTCTCCATTGTTCTTTCGACGGATGAGGTCGTCCCTCATCTTTGGAATTTCGTCACCCAAGGATTCTGCAACGTGGCGTTCGATAGGACTGTCCTTGTAGTTTTTGCGTGCTATTTCTGCATTCTCTCTAGAGCTGTCGAAAAACCACCACGCTGAGGAATAGCCAATCAGCAGCAGAAATACCAAGAAGGTTGTAGAAAATCTCATGATCTTCAATCTAAAAAAGATCAACAAGTTTTCTGCTAGATGAGATCAGTAAATTCAACTATTTTACCACATTTGGAAATTTTCTTGCTTTCTGATTGGCTGAGAGCCGTGGTGCAATTAAATAGTCCATACTACGGTGGCGAGTTTGCTCTCACTGGGTTCTCTTCAATCCACGATAAGTACAAAAAAAGTAAGTTTTTCTGGTAAAAACAAATTAACGATAGTTTCTCGTGCTATGTCCTCTTATTTACCACGGTTGGCGCCATCTCAACGTCCAAATTGTTAAGTCACAACTACAATTTTGTAACCATAGTAAATAAGAGGACATACCACGCGAAACTATCATAAATTTGCTAAGATGTGCATGGTTTACTACATGTTACCGATTAGTACATTCATGAACTTTCATCGTCGAACCGTGGGCTTCGCAGAGCGTTATTTTCCAGATTACGAAGGATTTATTTTTGCGAAGTAAAAAGTACTTTCATCATACCTTTGAACCGTACCCGTTTTAAAACCTGTCCGAATGCGCAAAATTGAATTGGCGCTGCAGAACCCCGATGTTTAGAGATGATGACCACATCGGAGAATCAAAAATACAATGTTCAGTGATCTGTGCATGAATGGTTCAATTGGGTTTGACTTGCTTTGATGCCGCTGCTTGTGAAAAACACTTATCGTATTATTTAGAGCGAAGAAACAGAGAGCGAGGGGTAGAAAAAGCAACAGAGCATGCCCTTTAATAATATAAAGCGAGTAAAGCATACAATAGGGCCCATAGCAAAGTACATACCTTGTGAAGCGGTGAAAGCTTGTTTAATCGACGATCGCCTGGAAACGGAACAGGACTACAGATCCAGCTAAAGCGAACTCTGAACTAGATGAAACTGCAGGCTAAAATTTATACCTAGCTGTGGTGTAACATTATCTGCTAGACGATCAGGTTTAATTTAGATTATGCTGGTAGTGTTTCAGGTAAAGTAGCTGATTATGCTGAAGCGCAGTCAAAATGCCAGGAGACTGCTGATCACCTGAACATGATCCATGTAGAACCGTTCAGTGCCAAATTTAACTCGTATCTTTTCATCGTAAGCTCTTTTCTAGGTTCATGTTCTCTAATTTAGTTTTATGCTTTTTCATTGAAACTGTTCTAGTTCATACGACACTTTTCGCATTTTTAATCGAATTGGCACGCAAACCTCTCCACAACCCTTTTCATCCCTGCCTGTGCTTGCAAAAAGTATTCGAGATCCTGTTCCTTTGCAGCTGAAACAATGTTAAAGAACTGGTCAAAAGTTCAAACAATTCTGTTTTAGCTTTTAAAAATCCTATTCCGTTAAACTTTGTTGTTTGGTTCAATTAGTGTATGTTTCTGACTCATCATAACTTTGTTAAGGCAACAATCCATTCCACTATGAGGCAATTTATTCTACTTCGATAACGCAGGCAGTGGTTTCCCAATTCTCCCAATTCGATCCAGGGGCTCATGTATAAAACGTTCGAAGGTGCGCCCTTCACCCTTCTCTCCATCAGCGTTCCGTTTTACGGGTATTTAAAGCTAATTAAAGCCACACGGAATGGAAAGAATTCGAAACAAGCATGCGAGGTCACTGGGAATCAAACTCAGAGCTCATGCCACAAAAGGCAGCGCACTAACCGACTGAACAATCCTTGCTCCTATGAAGTAAATAATGCCGGGATCGGACCCCTTCTCTTCTCTTTCCCCTTCACAAGGGTTAGGCTATATTTAGAAAAATTCCTGACACACAAGACTCTTTACACTTTTTGATTTAAGGTTATGCGATCGTGCATTCCTACGCATCTTTTTTGCGCATGCTTTTCGTTGGTTGGGATTCCTGTGGTAGAGCTTTTTCAATATGGCGGATAACGCGTTTTGATATTCAACGGCAAATATCTAAAAATCTAAATCGGTGACCTGCCCTGATTTTTTCACTGTACGTTCATGGTGTCTAAAACCTCATCATATCAAAAAATGAAGGTAGGTCTTCGAGCTGAATTTTAAGAAAATCGCCAAATTGTCCAAAAATAGGATCTTCAGGCACGGTAAAATTGTGCTGTTTTTGAAACTTTGGCTTTGAAAACTCATTCTTCAATACAATAAAATGAGAAATTTTGGGTTTATTATTACAGTGTGTTAACTTATGTATCATTTGAAAGTATTGGTTATATTAGTGAAGACCGATATGAGCTGAAAGAGTTTGTAATTCATGTTTCTCCTACTATTATTTTGGCTTGGCTTTCCTAAATCAAAGAAATTTAAACCAATGCATGTTTGAAGGACGAGCCAAAAACATGCTACTTGGAAGTTCCGGAATCCTGGGCCGCAGAAATACCAAGGACTGCTAACAAGCAATTATTGGATAAGGTTGAGCATGATATCGTAAATTATGAAGACCGAGGTCCTGAGGTGGTAACGCAGACTCCTAGTGTCGATAATTTACGAAATCATGCGAATGAAACGAATTCATTAATTGTTGTATTTTATTTTTAGAATTTGAAATTGTTGTGATGCTACTTTTTCCCAGTTTTACATTTCTCTCTTTTCTAGTGATATTCTTTTATTGTTATTAACACACTCCAATTAAGACTTGTTCACACTAGCGTCGTAATCGTAATCGTAAGCAACATACGCAGACTCAGTAGCGTATTTATCACTGAGGTGTGAAAAAAGACAAGCACTGTTAATGAGCAGTACGTTACTGAGTCTGCGTACGTTGCTTACGAATACGATTACGACGCTAGTGTGAACAAGGCTTCAGTAGCGTTATATTAATCAACACCTAAAGCTGGTACACCTGATGTCAGTACACACTTCTATTAAAAGCGGTACAATCTTCGAGTTACACCTACACAAGCTTGCTCCCACGTAATACGAATCGGGATGCACCTCCCTTGTGAGTGTACTCTTTGATTAGGAGAATTTCTTTCTTTTGCATAATACCCTTTCACAGCTTTTCTGACTTTTAATATTAATGTTAAACTTCTAGTACTATACTGTTTATAGAGATATTTATACCAACGGGCGTAGAATTATTTTTACTTCTCATTGGTATAATTCTTACTTATTTTCGCATCCGAAACCGGAACACTTCTTTTGATTAATCAGTTCGGTCGAACATGTCTAGTTCAGGCTCATTATAAGGAACTTTTGTGATCAGAAAACTAACCAATGACAAAGGCTACTAGAACGAGCTCAGGTGATGATTGACATACCTGTCAATCATTCAATTTGTAAACTATTTAAGTTGTAGATTATGTAGTTTTTATCCCAATTTTGATACAGGCAATAAACACCCAAGTCTCTACCAGAGCGTACCTTCTTACAAAATATTTAACATCTATGTTTGCGAATCTTAATCGCACGTCCAACAGTTGGACTTTGAATTCGACATGATAAATCCCATATCTGCAGATTATTCTGCGTATATCACGAATTAGCTGTAGGCTCTCAGCCAATCAGAATCGAAATAGTGAGTAAAATGTATAATGTCATTATTTATTACTAAGTTGTTAGCCCAGAAAAATGTTTTTGAAAACGTATAAATAGATATGTAATATAAAAGATATACAGATCTGCCAAAACTAGGCTAACAGCAAACAAATACTTCGCATGAATAAAATGTGACTCGAAATGAAGGAAGAATAATATTGTTGAACAATATGATGTCGAAGACTTCCGACTAAACAAGTTTAAGCGCATCTTAAAACTCGCCTTAGTCCTCCCTCGGCCATCTGTGTTGAAGCTCAGATGCGTATTTCAGCGAGCAGTAACGCGAAAACGAACACGGTGACCTATCTTTTTTATTGATGTCGATCAATAAAAACAAAGTTGGCTATCACATATTTGCATTTTAATAAAAATCTATGCTCGGAGTTGGAGATAATCTCAAAAGGCCTGTGGAAAATTGGTTTCAATGTGAAATTATAGTCCGTAAATCGAGGTTTCTCTTTCAAATACTTGTCTGCCACATTCGAAAGATATCCATGCAACTCTAGAATTTTGGAATTAGAATTATATATTTCAGGTTATGATCTTCTTACTTTTTTCTATCAGTCCAACCCTCTTCTTTCGTCTCTTCTTTTTCCCCCTTTCCTCTCCTCTCATTTCCTCCCCTCTATTGTCTCCTTGTTCCTCTCCTCTCCCCTCCTCTCCCCTCGTCTCCTCGTCGTCTCGTCCCGTCCCGTCTCCTGTCCTCTTTTCTACTGCCTTATCCTGTCCTCTGCTCTGCTCTGCTCTCCTATTGTTAGTCGCAGCAGTTCATTCTGGAACTGTTAAATCAGTATAAAAACACCGGACAAAAGACGTCATGGTTTGTAGTTCCTACCATGCATTTCGAGCGAGATATAATATTTTTCTGTTTAAATAGCTGAATAAACATACACACTAAGGGTTAAGCTCCGGGAGCAGGCTCCAGGGTCGTACTGCTCCTTCGTTTGTACCAAAGATTTCGTAAAAAAGATTGTGGAGGGAACAGAATTTTGACCCCGGCTCACGCTCCCTGATATTAAACTGGTTAAATATCAGGGATTGCATGCCACACAATGCAGCATGCTCTCTCACTCATGTGCACTAGTTGTGCAAAATGGCCCAGGAGCCTGCCCCTGGAGTAAAACCCTTAGTGTTTATGGTACCTTTATGCTCTACGGCTGCACGCAGTGGGAGTTCATTATTACGTCATGTGTCAGTTGTCACAATACATTCAATAATAATAAAGATGTTACACAACCGGCATCAAATGGTGGGAGGACTTAAAAAAACAACAACCACGAAAATTGTATTACACGCTTATAAACCGATGGCTTTGAATAAGATTTTCCTGATAACAGCTATCTCCTCGTATTTCTCTACCATTACTGGTATGTATCACACTGCCTTTTAGTTACTGTGAATTATCTTTTTATTATTTTCTTCGAACCTACAATGAGTAATTTTGAACAAATTTTTGATAAGAATTTTTTTTTTTTTGAAATAACCAGTATATCTTCTTTATAAATGGCTGATAGTTGAATTTTGGTTATCATTTGATTGCAATGTATAAACTGCTTTCAGACTTTTGCATCGATTGTACAAATGATGATACATTATCATTCCCTTCTTTAACCACGTCAAACATATTTTCTTAAATGTAAACTCGCGATCGCCCTATGATGTGAAAGCTTGCGCGTTTGATATACTTTCTCTTTTCAAGGATTCCTTTGAAAGAAATGGTCAAGTATTTTAATCATTAGAGGATTTTCTCGGAGATATTCCATTTGCTTATAAAGTGAGATGCCATAGGGTCATACAAGTCGACACCGTCGGACTTTAGTATTGCAGCTTCAAAAACCAACTTCATTGAATATGTGGCAATCGCCATGCAGTCATATATTACTGAAATTTTCAAATCTATTTATAACCCTTAGAATTAAAAATGATAATCTGAATTTTTAATGGATTGTTTTGGTAGGCTATAGATTGCATTACAGCAGCTGCGTCACGTAAGGTTGATCATATTTGCAGTTAATGATAAATAGCCATACGGGTTGTAAATATAACATTTACTTAAGGCTTGCAATAGGGAAATCGTTCCGTGTGTCCACCCGTGCAAATGTTGCGCGCAACATGGCCGGCGACATTGTGCAGAAGCCAGAAACGAGTTCCACAATTACGGGTGGGCACACGGTTTCCCCGTTGTAAGCAACGTCGCAGGAAACGTCGCATCGTGTGTCCAAGCCTTAAGAATCAGGTTTGGCCTTTTTTAAATGTCTTTTTGATGCAACGTCGTGTTTCTGTGTGTTTGGGAGGGGGGTGGGGGTGAAGGGGAGTGCTAGACTAAGCCATCGATGGTTTATTTGGAATTCCGTGACGTGGATTTCCAGTTGAACACAAGTTGATACACAAGCTACCCGAACATCTGAAAGTACTCGAATTTCTCCGCGCGGCAGCCCTAAACAGATCCAGCAATATTTGTTTCCTGCGGACGAGTCAAAGCAAAAGATGCGTGCGCATCCTTTTAAAAGAACCTGCCTTACTATAACGAGTTTCACTGAAAAGAATATTCTTTCTGATTGATTAATTTGTGACCGTACCTCCAGAAGGTGATGCTCAAGCGCAGTATTAAAAATATAAAAAAAAAATAAAAACAAACAAACAAATAAAGAAATTAGCAGCGGCATTTCCACATTCGGGGTAACTCTTCATCCATTAATCTCCGATTGGAATTTAGAAATGTTGATTTTTGTGGAGGGAGGAAACCGCCACCTGTGCTTCCCGAACCGAGTCATGCAGTATGTGCATCGAAAATTTCCTTATTTTATATTCTATTACAATATATTCGCATTACTACACAGCTGGTTTTTCCCCTCTGTATAGGTGCATCACCTCCCGTGCTCTGGCCTGCAGGAATGTACGGATTACCACAAACAAAGAACGGTTGTCCTACTTCAACGGGCTTTACCTGGGCAACTGGAACAATTTTCCAAGCTCTAAACCCGAATTCTTTTGTACCTAGTCAGTTCCACCTTCAAGCAAACGCAACTACGGACGGAGTTGAACGGTCTTTCTGCTTCAAAAACTCGACCAACCTGGACCAACAGCGACCAGCATGGCCGATTGGAAGTTACTGTTTGTACATGAAGTCTGAACGTTGTTCTCCTGAGCTTCAGAAAGGGTCTTTATTCTGGGACGATAGATTTTCTGATTCTAATTTTCAGATAGGCGAAGTTCCTACAGGAATCTACACGGCTAACACTCTGATTAATTTTTGCTGCAGTACGAAAGGAAGTCCATCTTCAGCCATTTCTTTACCAAACAACACACCGTTTTTCTTGTTAACTAGTTATAACAATGCAAAATGTCAGGATGTGAAGGGGACGCTAAATACGAAGGAATTCATCGATTATGATATCACTGATACCGGAAGTGCTAAACAATACCCTCCCCACCCCTACAAAACAGGAGCCACCGTGATGACTGTATATTATTGCTATTATACACGTGAGTATTACTATTTGTACCTGTTTACTGCTGCCAGATCCGTTTGATACAAAATCCCAGATTACTACTTTACGTTTTACATTACTTAGCCTCGTAACTTAATGACGTTCGCGGGCAAATGAAGTTGCATTGAGAATTCCTTGATTTTTTTCTGAACATACTACATTATGCACTTGTTCAAAAAATGAAACAAAAAAATGGGGGTCACCGTATTCGGTTTTTTGCTATGTGCCGTCAAAATATGTCCCCCAGAAGAAAATACGCGCGTTTTGGCGAAACATAACCCATCGGCATAAACACATCGAGAAAAAATGTTGAAAATAAACTAAATGCAACAAAAAGCTACGGGAACATGAACAGTATTATCCTTCACATTTCTGACACAAAGTCAGAAGAAGCAAGTACAAAGCATTTATGAGGGTTTTCATCCGCGCTGTGCAACTAAATAGCATGGAATTTGAATCAATGTAGAGGTGGATATTTTCGTAAATTACGTGCCAATCGTTCCCCTGCATTGAGAACTTTTTGGCTTTGAAGTATGTTATGTTGATAATAACTAAATTTAAAGAAGAAAAAAATTGGGGGTCACTGTATCCGTTTCCGAGATATTGAGCCCGGCGCAAACTTTGAAAAAATTTGGCCGCCATTTTGAATTTGGTCGCATTTGCTATATAAAGAAAATCATCCAGGCGTTCCTCGCTCATTGGAAAAAGCTTGAGCGCGCGCGCAGAATGGATGCGCAGAAGCAATGCCAGCGAACGTCCTTAACTTAGCACTACTACTCATGATGTCTTCATATTTTTCTACTATCGATCATCAACCCTTTACTGCTGTGAGAGAATCTGGGAAAATTGTTAATTATACGTTTGTGTAATATTCAAAATGGCGCCCGCCTCGCTTTGGATCAGACGAACCAATCGGTGATTGGTTGTAGAGGACGTGACGCAACATGAGGTCTCTGAGGTCTCTCTCCCAGACCCTTTCTCAACAGTTAAGGATTTGCCGAGAGGGGTCTGGGTAACCGACATTCCGATTGTTAGTCTCATCCCAACTTTAATTTTCCTGATCAATCGCTTATTCCTTCCTTCCTTTCTTCCTTCCTTTCTTCCTTCCTATATTTATCCACCCATACAAACTTAGCCATGAAGTTTAGAGCGCTTTGATAACTTTATTTCAGCTTGTAGCTGGAACATGAGCTCTTTATCAGGAACAATAAAATCTCCAAATTACCCTTCAAATTATCCGAACAATCTCGACTGTCGATGGAGTATTGAAGTGCCGAAGAACTACCACATCACTCTGATCTTCGAAACTTTTGAACTAGAGTCATCCACTTTCTCTTGCAACCTTCAGTGTTCCTGCGATTGGCTGAAGGTCACCATTAAAAGACCCACCAATACCGTTATCGATAAGTACTGCATGGAGTTCATTAACTATCCACTACGTACACGAAACACCTACTCGAATTTGGTGATCCTTGATTTTCATTCGAATAGTCGAATAAATGAAAGAGGATTTCTCATCCGCTACAAGACAAAGCGCATTGATGGTAAGATTATGGAAATAATAGAGATTCCCGATTTATAGGCTTTGGGCTAACATTACCATTGGTTGCAATACCTTACTTTCCTTAATGCGTATCTTGGAATTGTAGATTTTTCTTTCATTTTAACCCAAATTATTATACATTTTACTCACTATCTCAATTCTGATTCGTGATATCTGCAGATATGGGATTTATCATGTCGAGTTTAAAGTCCAAGTGTTGGACGCGCGCTTAAAAAATAGATTTGAAAACGTAAAAGCAGAATTCCTAAATATTCAAAATGTATAATAAAACAATTTTTGAATTCAGTTTTTGCATGGAGTCTTAAATTATCAAGACTTCGAGTCTGTTATCTGCCTCAGCCTATGGCTTCATCGGAGAGGTAACACAGACCTTGGTCTTGATAATTTAGGATATCATGTTCAACTTCATCCAATATTATCTATATTAACTTCTTCAGCTGGATTTTCTACAGAACCAACACATTTACCCACAAACACAACATCAACAACGACCAAGACGATGACTATAACAACGACAAATATTACGGACACTTCAAACACTACAGATATTACTCAAACTATACCAATCACCAAAGCAACTGACCCTCATACCGTTGGCTCAACTGTGGCTCTGAATGAGAGTTCAACTATCGTGTTACTTGTAACGACTAAGACAGGACAAGAGAAGACAGAACGAAACTCATGGGTAGTTGCTGTTGCAGTTAGTGTGATTATCATAGGTCTATTAGTAGCTATTGGATGCCTAGCGTACTGGAGGTAAGTGACAAAGTGCAACATATTTTTTATAAAACACGAATTTCGTAACAATTTTTTTACCTAAAGCCGGAGACCAAAATGGAGAACGTAGTAATGAACAACTTTGAAGGGCTCTCGTCGAACTTGTGCTAAAAAGTACATTAAAAAACGGAGTATAAATTTGAATTCCACGGAAAACAATAAATAATAAAATAAAATAATGATCAGCTCGAAGGACAACGAAGGTTTGTACAAAGTTCAGGAGAAAGACTGCTTTAAAATCTTACAGCGTCAGTAGCGATGTTAGAAGGGTCTAATCGTATTGATATCGCGGGCTGTTTGTGGCAATATTGACGTAATGCAATTGCGCAATTAATGTTCCTTTGATGAAATTGAGTTTACACGTGTCACTGACGAAAATAAATGGCAATTTCATTTAATCGCAGGTTAGGAAAAGAAGGAAAAATCGACCGTAAATTGCTGGCCATCAGATATAGCATTGATTCAAACGCAGTTCGGACTTCAAGAAATTCTAATACAATAGACATGTACAGGTGGGTAAGCGATCTATAGTAAAGAGCAGGCCGAAAGGAGAAGGTATCGGTGGATGGGGATAAGAAATAACTGATGATATATGTGCGGTTATAAATGCAAAGTATATGAGTTTTGTAGAGTCATGCACTAGGAAAGGAAAGAAGCCGTTTTAATCTGTGTTTCTTTTTAACTATGTTTAGTGGCCAAGATGTCGAGATTATCCCTGAATCACAACTAAGCGACAACCCCATATATGGCAGTTCTGTGTTCTTATGCAGGTACCTCTTTAGGTCCATACACACTAAGGGTTTTGCTCCACGTTCATTTTGCACAACTAATACACATGAGAGAACATGCTGCGGGAGCTTGCTGCAAGGTGTGGTCATGCTCCCTGATATTTAAGCAGTTTAATATTAGAGAGCGTGAGCCGGGGCACAAACTTTTTTTACATGATATCTTTGGTACACGCGAAGGAGCAAAACGACCCTGGAGCCTGCTCCCGGAGCAAAACCCTTAGTGTGTATAGGCCTTAATCGTCGTACGTGTAGACCAGGCCAACAAGGGGCGGAAAACTAGAGTAATCATTTCTTTGTCATGGCTATACGCTCTCCTTGTCCCCACTAAAACTCGAAAAACAGAGTTCGTCAGTGAAGGTGTATTCTTCACCATGTAGACATAGCTTGACCATACTGAAAGCACGCACAGCTCGCGTGGATTCGGTAATATATACTATATAGGTGAAAGCTATTTATCTTGATCAATTTTTTTAAAATTTGATTTATCCATTAGCAAGGACAACCGAAAAAAAGATAACGAAGAGGAGGAAGTATCGGAGAAATCAATAAATCCACTTTATGCAACACCGTAAGTAGCAATGTTAAATAGTAAAAGGATTGCAAGAATGTTAAAATCCTCGAATCCACTTTAGCTGTTGCCACAACTCGACCAGGTAAGGAAATACGGAATCCACGGAAATTTGGTTTAGTTGAAATCTGGAATGGAATCTGGAATGGAATCTGGAATGGAATCTGGAATGGAATCTGGAATGGAATCTGGAACGGAATCTGGAATGGAATCTGGAATGGAATCTGGAATCAGCACTCAGCCTTGACTCCCGGTTACATGGGGCGACACAAAACAATATAAAGGTCATTTCTTTCACTTTTCTTCCAGGGAAGATTTAAAAACAGATAACCCGCTTTATGAAAGGTAAACAGAAGCATAAAGGTTTTACTCTTACGTTTCAATGAAAGAGTATAGTAAAAATAAAAGACGTGACCCGCGTTGTATCCCTAAGACTGTCACGCAATTGTCTGGTCCTCATCCCTTTCCACATCGCACCCTCTTTCGCCACCAACTTCGAAAGATATCTATGCTGGTGTTTTCAACTTACTTTAATGACCATTTCAATTTGTCGTCCGCTCAGAGGCGGATCTAAAATCATTTCTGTCAAGGGAAGAATGCACCTTCAGTATTTGTTAGAGAAAGGAGCACGTAATAGGAGTTCGGAAGTAGCACTTTCCTGTCCTTAGGAGGGATGTACACCTCCATTTCCTGTCCTTAGGAGGGGTGTACACCTCCATTTCCTGTCCTTAGGAGGGATGTACACCTCCATTTCCTGTCCTTAGGAGGGATGTACACCTCCATTTCCTGTCCTTAGGAGGGATGTACACCTCCATTTTCTGTCCTTAGGAGGGATGTACACCTCCATTTCCTGTCCTTAGGAGGGTGTACCCCTCCATTTCCTGTCCTTAGGAGGGATGTACACCTCAATATCCTGTCCTTAGGTGTACACCTCAAACACCCCCCAAATCTGCCACTGTCTGTTATAATTTATTTGAATGTTTTTAGAATATTTTTTCCCCTTGGTTTCATTTAGTGTAAGCATCAGCATACAGAAAACAAGCGACCCTAAAGTATTACAATCTGAAAATTCTCTCTATGAAAGGTTAGTTAATAGCTGAAACGGAAATAACTGGAACAATGCTTGGACTACAGACAACCTCGTTCCCAGGGTCCTTTAAAACAAGGTTGGGTTAGAGGGCCTGTAAACGCTAGGTCAAATGGCCTGAAAATGGGTTATCTAGACTAACTTTTCTTCTTTGTAACACTTTTTCGGCAAACTTGGCATGAAACCTTATGTTGATGTGCCACTGACACTTTGACATGGAGACAGCCGTAAAATATCAAACCATGACGCCACGTATGATGACGTCACGTGTGTAGCAGGGCGCAAAGTTTCAAGGCTTGATTAATGCTAATCCAGTATTGTTTATCAAGACAACAAAAGCCTTCAGGACTAATTCAATGTATCATTTTTTCGAACAGGATTATGTGACCAATACAGGAGTACGTGGTATGTTTATTGTCCTATTGACTGTCATTCTAAGATGTACGTAAATGCGATCGTTCGAATCAATAAAATTTAATGTTGAAATTTTAGATTAAATGCCCAAGAAAGCACAAATGGTCTCTTAATGTCGCGAATACGAAAATCTACAATGTCTGTGGATCAGCTCCTGTCTACCATAATTAAAACACACAGTTCCATAGTCACACGCTGATTCAGACATTGTAAAGAGAAATCTCACCACAGGGGCACCCAACGACCAAGTTTACTGTTGTGTGTTCAAAATTGATGCAGAACGTATCTAAACGTTTTTTACTTTTATGTTTGAGTAAAATAAATTGTTGCTGGGAGATAGTCGCCCGCTCCGCACTTCCAGCAGGAATGATTGTGACGAAGCCAATGAAAACTAATCTTCTAACCCCACCAAACATTCACATACGATCAAAAACGAAAACAAGTAAAAAACAAGACCATGGTTGTTTGGTACACTGGGCTACCTGTGGATTTGTACTAAGTGCTGAACGCAAATGAAAATGGACAGGTAGCCCAGAAACATAAACTGAGTAGTACATACACAAAAACACGCCCACTCACTGAAAGGGTGTATGTAGAATTATTTCCCTTCGCAGTGCGTAGCTCTTATTTATTGGCCACGCATAGAAAAGTCCTTATAATTTGCTTTTAATAATCAAGACAGTCATGATAGTTGGCTTTGAATAATCAAGAGTCGTCCAAGACACAGCAACTTGTTGGTAGCCAGCTAAAAATTCGTTGAAAACCCAGAAAAATTGTTGTCTCTTCAGTCTGTTTCGAAAACGGCTTGTCGAAAAGAGTCAAGGAAGTCCCCGTAAAACAAAACTTAGACGCGACGGTTATCACCAAGGAACTACCGAAAAAAGCTTGGTTGAAAACCTAAAAAAGTCAAATCGTGAGAGGAAATAAAGGTACCAAAAACTAACCACCGAATCTGAAATCGTCGAAAACCCCAGCATACAAAAAAACTTTAACTCGAAAATAAGACTGACTTCAAGCTATTTTTTAACTGAAGCCGAAACTTAAGCCGGACATAAAAAACAAATGCAAGCTATTATCCTTTAAACTGCCGAAAACCAACCAACCAATAGCATTTATGGTTATATGTACATGCGCAATAAATTTTTTATGACTCATATCATGGGCATACCGACAGAGCAGAAAAAAACTTTTTGTTTCTTTCGTTATAAGGACATCTATCCCTTTTTAAGCTCAATATTTTGTAGACACACTCTTTTGGGCCAAAGAACAAAATATCAAATGTGACCAAAATTCAGTGAATACGATTTTGAGATATAACGCCTTGTACTTTGGGAAAGGTGATATTTTGATAGCAGAAAAACTGACATTTTCGTGAATATCTCCAAGTAGCTTTACTCTAGTTCTACAAGATTTTGTCACAAGTTTGGAGCAACAGTGAAACAAATGAGACGCTTATAGTTTTGGCGTATCACTTCCAGTTAAATAAAAAAATCGTGAAAGTAAGCGGCCTTGTCGTTTTCCGCTCTGCCGGGCATACCTTCTAGTTAATATTAAGAAAGTTTGTCTGCAAAACTTACCCTCTTGTTTTCTTTTTGTCCGTTAAAGTCGGCGAGAGAGGTAATTGACGAGGGTTTTGCGTTCCATTCTAAAATATTGACGAATGGATAAGGCTTTTTTACAATAACTAAACAGGAAATGACGTCATAGCATATAAAAGTGAAGTCCACTTTCACCCTATTGCCGCCATGTTTGCTGCTAATAAGTCACGTGGTTTCCGAAGGAACCAACTTAAAATCTTGGATCGATTTTAACAGCCCCCATAGCATATGTTCACATTTGGTTAACATTTGTCCAAAAAACTGAATTGATATTTGAAATTTGCAGATTTTTGTAAAAATAGTCGTTCTTGCAATGTTTGCCTCAAGACCTCATGGCTAATTTGTATTAAAATATGGAAACCATCATGGCGCTAAAATCGCGCGAAAATAAACACAACTTTTACGGTATAAATGGAAAGACTTCAATGCTAAAACTCTTGTAAAAAAGTTATAATACCATTGAAATATTCGTTCCCTAAAAGGTTCTAGATAGCTTTGATTTGAAAACGTTTCATTAAGACAGCTGTTCACTACAAGTTCAGTTAATTTGCTTCTTTTCAATATTTGCAATCAAAATATTCCGCAAACTATAAGAGATTCATAATCTATAAGAATTCGAAAATTATTCTTAAGCCCATTGAAAACTATTTATTTATTGACTTAGTCAGTCAACAAAGACAAAAATGTTTTATTATGAACCTGAACTTTCGGTTGCAATGTTCTAAAATGTTACGTTCGTCTTGCTCAAGGTCAAGGAAAATTTGTGAAACTTTGCTTGAATTGCATTCAAATATTAAAATGTTGTCGGTATGATTCTTAGGAAGAGATTTAGAATAAAACCCTATCGAAAACAGAATCAAAACGTGGTTCAAATACTCACCTTGGGGTCAGAGAAGAAGCAAAGTTTGACAACTGACTGTTGAAACCCTTTGACTGCTAAATGCCAATCACGATTTATGACCAATCAGGTGACGAATTCCAACTACCGCGTGAATATTTTACCAAGACGCAGACGTGTACAGGTACGAAGTTACCAAAGGCAGCCCAAGCGGAAATCCAAATAAAATAAATTTTAACCTACCTATATTGAACGTTGTTTTAGGTGTTTTGTAGGCTGCATACATTGGGTTAGACAAAAGCAACGTTAGATATCGATATATAGGTAAGTGATATTTTCGACCCCGTGTTCACTGATCGTGACAAGACCATTGCTTGGGCTGCCTGTGGAGTCACTGAACAATTTCAGTTTCCCCTGTTCAGTTTCTTTCTGTTTGCACGGGAAGAGTAACTGAAATTTAAGAGTAACACTATAATTATTGGTAATGGTAAAGAACGTTATAACAACAACAACAACGAACAAGCGCCTGACTCCCCAGAGGAAGAGGAAGTACTGTGACTCATGGTACTTACGGTCGGACCGTAAGTACTGATATAAACAAACAACACAGAACCGAGGCTGCTATACAAGAATCAAGATGGCGGACGAAGTCACTATTTCCGTTTAGTGATGAAATGGAAACTGAAGGACAAGATCTCACCAGATTAAAGCCAGCATTGGCTGCAGGATCTGTCTGTTTGTTCTTCTTTACTTTCCAGTTCTATAGGTAAGTTGTAAGCGCAGATTTTAGATCTATCTGGTGTTTGTTTTGAATAATTCTCAAGCTGTGCCAAAAATATTCAGTAATCTTTTGACTTGACCTCATCATTTGCTGAACTGATTAAGGAAATTCTGAAACTAAATATCAAGCACTTGGAAAGTGGAATTCTGTCATCGCAAATAATTTCATCGATTTTAAACTCTAAGTGACAAATGCAATACATAGGTCGACAACTCCAGTACACTTAAATATTGTACCAAATGATGTGATCAAGCTGATTTTATGCATTTGATTAGAAAAAGAATTCCATAAATATCCCAAAAAATTATCAGTTAATATTAATGTACCATACCATACTACATCAACCTAATTCCTTATTTTATTTTGGTAATATATGATATTAATATATCGCTTGTACACATAACTTGGCCTTTAAGGATCTCCTTGAGAAACAAACTATCTATATTGATAGATTGTGATGTTTTATAAATTTCTTTACAGGTATTTTTCACTTCTGATTGGTATATGGATCTTAGCTGGTGGCATTGCAGGAGGTTATGTTCTGTTCAGGTATTTATGCAGACTCCATAATTTGTTATAGACCATTTGTATTCATAACATAGCCTTAATACAACACACTATTATATATTGGTTGATTTGCATGCTCAAGCATACATCCATTTCATGATGGACTGCATTCTGACATGACCAAGAAGCATGCGCACCCATGTATTTAGAAGTTCATTAATATTTTTTAAAATGTAAATTCTGTTTTCACCTCTGGCTGTGGTATAAATGAAATGGTTCACGCTTATATCATGCATACATATATCATGAAACTGATTCCCTTGGGAGGTTGCTTAAGCACTCAAGAAGCCAGAGTCTCACTTGGTTTTGTCTCATGTGACTCTTACACTTCTTTCATGCTTAAGCAACCTCTTGTATGTGTGCATTTCACAATGGATAACAAGGAAATATACAGCATGGTACATGTATGACATGTAACACTGAAATGGTTCTCCATGTTAGCCAGCCAGTCAGCATGTACATCATACATGTCTCTTAAATATTTTATAAATTCAGATATAGATTCTTTTTGTATTCAGTTATTTTTCTAGCCTTCCATGTCTTCTCATCAACCTCAAGCCTAAGGAAAAGGTAAATTTCATTGTATACTACAGTAAATGTGTTTGATTAAAGTTATCAAAGAGTCATTAAGACTTCTACTCTGATATATGTACTTTAACCCTTTTCCATTATGTAATTTTCTGAATGTCAAATTTCAAGTCTTCATTGTATTATTGTGAGGTTGTCTATGAAGATGATGGCAAATTGCTAACTCCTAAAGGATGTACAATTTGTGGCAACCCTAGATGTCAGAGACACAGGTAGATAAAAAACAGATGATTAAGATATCAAGCTATCTGGTATACTATGTAAAAATTAAATTTCTAGATAGAAATTTTTAATTTGCCTTTGTGAAATTAAAAGAAAGGCTCTTTGTCCTCTCCACAATCAATCCCAGATTCCAATACAATATGGCAGCACATTGCGACAGTAAATATCATACTCTCACACTTTGCAGCCACTTTTAGTTGCATGCTCTCTCTCTGTCCTAAAACACTACAGGTAATACAATTTGTTGTGCCCCCCAGTTTCATTTGATCCAGTCCTCCATTGAATTTCAGTAAATATCATACTCCCACACTTTGCAGCCACTTTTAGTTGCATGCTCTCTCTCTGTCCTAAAACACTACAGGTAATACAGTTTGTTGTGCCCCACAGTTTCATTTGATCCAGTCCTCCATTGAATTTCAGAAAGGCAAACCCATTCATTCATTCATTTTTCAGACCAGAAATAGCAAGAGTTAAGATACAACCCTGGGTTGGTCTTGAGTCACCAGAATCCATAGATATTGCACTTGATGAGGTCAGTTTATTTAAATATTAATTTTATAAAGAAATTACCTGTATAAAAAAGTTGCATTGTAGGATGCTTTCATTTTTTTTGTATCCTGCTTTTCCACTTTTCATTCTGGTTCCACCTTTCAGCCCACTGTCAGCATTCCATAGTAGAGTGCAAACCATATATCCATGAAACAATTACTAACTATAGAGTATAATAGTATTTAGTTATTGACTAACTAAGAATTTACTCATGCATGAAACACACAAAGAAACACAAAGATTGCTAGAGGTATGTTCCTTTTGTTGTCACCATTCTGTCTGATGACATCTGCTACTTGTCACAAAATAAACTAGGCAATTACATAACACTTTTTTGATTTGTTTCACAGATATATAGTACACACTCTAAGTTGTTAAATTTTTGTATGCGTGTTATAAAAATTAAAGTTAGTTTTTTTATTTAATGTACCTATAGTTCCTTGGCCTGGTTCTGAAAAATTTTGTCTATGGCTGGTACAGGTGAGGAATGTGCGCATGGATTGAAGTTGATCTGAGGGGCAGATCAAGAACATTTTGATGGGTTTACAGTTGGCTGGACTCAATCATGTATCTTGACATCACTTTTCTGTTTTGTGGTATTTTGAATCTTTTAATCACAATAAGACCATCTAACCACTTTTAGAACCTTTTCTTGCTGAAGCATTCAATTCCATATTTAGAAATCATTTTGTTTTGTTTTAGTGATCTGAGTTCTGACGAGACATTTGTGGATGAGCTGCGTACTAGTCTGAGATATATAGCATCTGTACTAGTCAGGAGAGTTCGAAAGGTAACTTTTATACTCCTTGCACATGTTTTTACATGTAGGTGTAACTATAATTATACATTAGATTTGTGGAATAATTGTATTCAACTTTCCTTTCTTTCATTTATCTTTCATTCCTTTTTGTTTAGTTTGTTTTTTTCATTCATTTGTTCAATCCAATAGATTGATATTACATCCCTCATAACAGAAAAGCTCATCAAAGAGGGCATTAAACATTTTGATATTTACACAAGAGCTAAAGAGAAAGGTATGTTACTTACATTTAACACTTATTTACTGGGACTGTGGGAAACAGTATGTTTTGTGGTCCTGAGACCATTGATATTTCCCCAAGGTGAAGCCAGCTGTCAAAGCAAAAGCAGAAACTTGATGCACAGTGCTAAATTAATTGTGCCAACATGTAATTCAAAGATCATTTGAGGTTGCATTTCTGGTGATACCCTCTTGCCCAATCAGAGCACAAGAGAAATGGACTTTAATTACATCCAGTCTTTGTAGCCACCAGTTGTTTGGGACAAGCAGCAATTTGGTCATCCTTGCACCTTCTTGTAAACTCAAATTTGATCAAGATTGTCCATTTGAACAAGATTCAGTATTTTTGTCACTTCAAATCTAATGAATGCATAGCACTTACTCATATTCTATGGTTATTGTCTAATGTGGAGGCAGCCAATGGATATAATAAGGGTTTTCCCAGACTTTTTTGTTCTTTTCATGTGTACAGTTATAGTGTAAAGATGAAAATTAATCAAATTCTACTAATTTGATTCATACAGTGCAGAACAGTCTTCAGTTTCATATCAGAAAGTCATTGACTCATTATTGAATCAAATTCCAGTTAAACAGAATGAAGGCTCTGACAATGTGTCATCAGTCCTCAAGTATCTTGAACCTGACATGCACTGTGCACTGTACAGCAGATCAGCAGAACTACAGTATCTGAGAAAGCTTGCTGATGCTGTATTACCTCACCTTCTTCCTCCTCAGTCTTTGAATTGCAGGTAAACAAGCAACTGTAAATAATGTAGATGCATGTGTATGCTTAAACATTATCAATACTGTAACAATTTCCTGGCCTTTCTCCCTGGCCCTCAGTCCTTGGTCCCTGATTGTTTTTCTTGGCCTTTGATGCTCTCTCAGTCATAAGTCTTCCCTTAGTCCTTATTCCTCTCTCAGTAGTAATGCCTACCATTGTCACTTGAACCCAGAATTTTTACTAACTGGTTGATTAGAAAAATTCTGGTCTGAGTGGGATTTGAACCCATGACCTTCGGAGTTCTAGCCTGATGCTCTACCAACTGAGCTATCAGCCCTAATTGGGAGCAGTGGCGAGTCTGGTCCTCCCTCAGTCCTTGGTCTTCTACAGTTCTTTGTCCTTTCTTAGTCCTTGGTCCCCTACTGTCCTTTGTCCTTCGACCAAGTACCAAGTCCTTGGTACTTGGTCGTCACTTCTCCCTTAGCCCCGATGGCCCAATATAGTGTGACCAGAGCACTGATCTTTTTTTTTTCTTTCTAGGGGTCTAATGGTATTGTTAAGAGAGCTTCTGTCTGCTGTTTTACTTCTTACTTTAATGGATAAACTCTCAGACCCAGTAAGAAAATCCTGGAATATTACATTTGCAATCTTTTAGGGAGGAAGGAGCTGCACATTTTTACAATATATTGAAAAAAGTACAGATTTCTTTTTTATTGAGTATGATTTTTAATCTTGGGTATTTTTAAAATTTCAGGACTTTGTAAATAGTTTATGGTTGGTATTTCTTGATAAACAACCAGTAAGTTTGCACTGAAACATTGTTGGCTGGTAAATTTTCTACTTTTGCATACCCATAATGGGGGTAGTTATTGTAATTCAAATTTGTTTGATTTCAACGACAATTTGTTTGATTTTAATTATGATAACTACAGTAACTACTGTTTTGCATTACAGTTGTGAGGGAACATTTAGCAGATCAAATCACCTTGAGTGTAATGTTAACGCATTTCAGACCATGTGTCATTCCCTTGAGAATATCATTCTTTGTTTCTTGCTAATGCTTGAGAAGACACATTAATATAAATGAGCCTCAAACAAAGAATCATGTTCTCAAGGGAATGACACATTGATCTGAAGTGGGTAAACATTATGCCCAAGTGGAGTAGGTCCATAAGTTCTAATTAGGTATAATGGGATGTCTGTACAACAATATTATGTTCAACAATATTATGTTCTTACAAACTCTACTCTTTACCCACTTTAGCATTATGTATTACATGGAACTCCTTTCTATAACCTTTTACAATTCTTCTTAACTCTAGAAAACTCTTTGGAGAACCTGCTAGGTGCTTTTAGTCCTCAATGAGAAGAGTCCTTTCAAAGTCAGATGAAGAAATACTTTGAATTTCAAACAGTGATGCCGTGTCTCTTGTATCACACTAATATCTCCCTTGAATATTATTGAACAGTATTTGCAGCATATAATGCTTTATTATCTATAGATGGTGGCTTCCAACCAACCTCCTTCATCCAAAGTTCCGTTTCTTGAAAACTTTGCAAGACCCAGAGCTCCACTAAGGAATTCTGTAAGTACAATAACAAAAAAATATAACTAATTAACTAACTAAAGTGGTACTGTGATGAAAATTAGTCAGTCAAGTCTTAGAATTTTCGGAAAATTTGCAAGATTACTGTAGAAGTACTAAACACATGTGATCACCAGGTAAAATATTTTTCTTGAATTACAAGAGGTCAAAATATCAGGAATTAATACAACAGTAGTGCTGGGGGAACTCCCTCCGGTGCTAATTCCTGCTTTCCTGACCCCAACCCCCAAGAAAAATATATGTGCTACCTTATACACACAATCCCCAAAGACTGTCTTTGACATTAATTACGCTAACTGGTTTGCAATTTTCCATACAAGTTCTTTCTAAATATTGGTAATTTGTATATATTGGTTTTTAGGCTCTGCATCTTTCACTTGGTGAAATCCTTCAGTCCCAGACTGCCCTTTTTCCCTTCATGCAGTTCATGAGGAAGGAGGCTGCCCTTAATGTATTACAGTTCTGTCTAACTATAGGTTGGTTCATAAGTCATCAGATGTAAGCTAAAAGGAAAATGTTTTATAGTCAAAAAGCTTTGCTCGTTGCTTTGAGCTGGCAATACATGCTGCAATTTTATTCTTGTGCTGGCAATTTTAGATCTTTTGTTGCTAGGGTGAAATTGCTGAGTGCACATCATGTCTGGCAACAATGCTGGCAAGGATGTCTCACAACAAAATATTTGTTGCAAAAAGTTAAAAAATTTGAACTTTTCTCTGCAACATTTTGAACATTGCACAACTCATTGTGAATGCTGCAGTGTTTATCAAAACCTTGATAGATGCTGTACTCTGCAACAAGACCTAAAGTTGCATTTCCAGGATGAGAAAAAATTGCAGCATGTATCCCCAGCTGTAGTCAGAACAGCAGACAAAAAAGGCCCCTTCACGTCTGTGATAATTTCTTTCATTTTTATGATTATAATATTACATTTTTTAATTTTTTTCCAGAGGATTTTAATAAAAGGTTTTTTGCACCTGATCTTTCACTAGAAGAAGAGCAGTCTTTGGTGAAAGAGGTAAAATGAATTAATGAATAAAATATATCAATGTTAAAATGTCTATAAAAGGGATTTCATTGTTTTAAACAGAGTTCTAGATTTGTTTCTTTCTCATTTGTTTAAGGCAAAGGAAATGTATAACAGCTATTTTGAAGTCAATGCAGTTGATAGAATTAACTTTCAACCCAGTGTTGTGGATGGATTGAAAAATTGTAAGCAATGGGAAACAAATTGATTTTATTTGATTATATTTTTCTCTCATTTTGATTCCACTACCATTGTTTTGGTTATTTTAGATGAAGCTTACTTCTGTTATGTGCCTATCAAATTAAACCCCAGTGGGGGAGTACGGGCAGGGGGGGATTTGATCAAGAGCTACAAATTGTCATAATCCCAAGGGTAGGAAACAAACACAGATTAAATGAACACAAACACCCCACCCCCCAAGGAGAATATGCACCCTATTTTTAAGTCAACGTTGACCATCGATTGCAAAAAGCACATGTAATTCACGTTTGCTTGGAAGCTCACCCAATCAAATGCCTTGACCCTTGGAACCATGAAATGATCAAATGCCCGACTGAGGGAACCACTAACACTTTCAAATCTCCATCTTTTGCTCACTTCCCCTCCCCTCCCCTCCCCCCTCAGGGTTTACTTTAATAGGTGCATTACAATGTATTTCTTATGGAGAGAAAAGAAGTAAGCTTTTACTCAAAGATAGAGAAAAAAAGATCAACTGTAACTTGGAGAATGTCCCAAGATGTTCTCCTTCTTTTAATAATTAATATCTCCTTCCCCCAAAAAATGCAAAAATTGGTTGTGAAATATATATTACATAAGAGTACAGAAACAATACTACATTAGAACTGCTACTACAATGTAGTTAGTACTAGGACTGACACTGCAAATTTTACTTAGTCTCATGTAGTTAATTACGATGCAAATAATAATATATTATTACTTACCAAGACAGTATTTCTTATGTTTCCTTCTTTTATCTGTTGTTCAATTATAGCCATTCAGGCTCCTGTCAACAAGATGGAACGATTGAAAATGGCCGCCTTACTGTCAAAGTTAGTTCAGTGTGCTAATTGCCCGGTCAATATTTATGCCCTTGGGGGTAGGGAGTGGGGATTAGCACACAAAGTTTTGCAAAAAATGCACGTGTAGATAGGGAATAGCCCGTTTGCACGATGGCGCTCCAACTTCATCCAGTGTTTCGCCAATGCGCAGTAGCTCCAAAAGCGTTTTCTTCTGTTTGACTAAATCACGATTTATATTAAAGGGGTCACGTGACTATTTCCGCCATTTTGGATAACAATGGATGGTCTTATTGTGTTTCCACAGGGCTTACGAACACGCATACAACTTATTGGAGGGAACATTTATACCGTTGTTTTACCAAAGCGATGATGTAAGTATTTAATAACGCTCGAACACACGATGCAAGCGACGTTGCTTGCAACAGGGAAATCGTGGGTCCACCCGTAAAAGTAGATTTCGTTGCTCCTACAACGTCGCGCGTAAGATTTTTACGGGTGGACAAACGGTGTGATTTCCCCGTTGCAAGCAACGTCGCAGGGAATGTCGCATCGTGTGTCTGAGCCTTTGATCCATGGTGACCCGTGCAATGGCACCCAACATTCGTTGGACCCCACATGTTGAAAACGTTTGAACACCAAGTTGCGTGTTAGTTGCATGTTGTTGGGGACTTGTTGGATGTTGTTGGTTGGAGTTTGACTAACGCGTCAAACTTTAAGGCACGTGAAGTGAGCCCAACAACATCTAACATTGTTGGCAGTTGTTGGTTCGTTGTTGGTGTTTGTGTTCAAATGGATCCAACAAGGCCCAATGTTGGAATATATGCTTGTATGTGTGAAATTTCCATGGATACAATGCGTAATTCACATGTGTGAGTCCAACATTGTTAGACATGACGCCCAAAATCCTGTCCAAACCAACGCAACATTGTTGGGCTACGTTCGACTATGAAACAAAAGTAAAGTTTAACACTTTTCAGACTTCACGCAACAACATGCAACAACACGCAACATGGTGTTCAAATGCTCCCAACATGTCGTGCCCAACAATGTTGGATGTTGTTGGCCAACAATGCTGGGTGCGTTTTTAACCTGGAATCATGGTAACTCGAACACAGACCCACCACAGAAGATGTCTCCAGACCTACATAATTATATTGCAAATATCTCATAAAGACTTTTCTTCTTTGCTTTAGTATTTCTCATTATTATGTGGTAGCAGGTTACCCGCTAGACCCCTCTGCAAGCCAACATTAAGGTAAACCATGATCAAGTCTTCATTTGTGATCTTAGACGCATCACTTGTAAATATTTTCTTAGACCAGGAGTACCGAGCTAGGTTATATTTAACAGGTGAATTGGACCATAATTGAGGCTAGTAGTGTTCGCTATTGATGTGATTGTCAGGCCTTTTATGAGAGCTGAGGCAAGATAAGACAGGTTAAGCACAAATCGCCCCTTTTTGACATTGCAGCGGGTTGAGACAAGTTGAGGCCGGTAAAGACGAGTTGAGAAAAATATACCAATTTAGATACTGCGAGACAGAGATAGTAAAGGCGAGTTTAGACCGATAGGCCTGCTCTTGAACTTGTCTCCTATATCAAACAGTGAACTGTAAGTTCATTAACGAGTAAACTTGTTGTTTTTATATTTGTTAGAGCATTAAAGAAAAAGTTTGATCCCCTCGCGGAATTTTCCAAACTTGCCGGAAAAATTAAACACAAAGTTTTAAATCCTGTTCGAGGTGAGTAGAGTGATGGCACTTAACCCGTGAAATACGTTTTCCACTCACACGAAAACAGCTCAATTGTATGTAATTTTTTCTAGAGGATTTAGCTCCTTACTATGAAGAGGATCCATACGATGTCACAGATATTCCACCGGTAAATATCCCATATAACACCTTGAAATACCTAGTCGAGCCGGCTGAACAAAGGAATTTTTAAAAAAAGAAAAGAATGAATTTTTTTTGACGCAGCGAAGGGACAAAAAAGATGAATAATGAAGCTGCCATAGTGAGGGCAATAGGTCCTTTTTGCTGACTTGAGCTGCGATTTTATGGCGATTTTACGGTAGCAGATCATGCCATCAATTCCAAGATGCTCGGAATTTAGTGCAAACGCGCGATTTGGGTTGCGATAAATTCGTCGTTGAAGCCGCCGCTCAAGTCGCGCGACAAAATTATTTGGGCCTGAACACGTTTTATACGGTTGAGAATTCCTTTCCAGGAGTTAGCAATGGATAGCGATGAAGACGAGGAAACTACTTCGTTTGAAGAAGAAATGCGAGACCTGAGCACCTGGAAAATCACTATTCCACATGTCATCATGGAAAGCAAATACGTAAGTGTCTTGATTTTGTGATGAAGGCATGCTGCTTACCATATCTAGTTAGAACCATGTAGTCTGGTTTTCTTACTGTGTTCCTCCCCCTCCCCAAACTACCATACGCAACCCTAAGTATCCTTCTTCCTTTGAAGTTTTCTCAAGATTGGATAAAAAATTCATATTCTTCGAGAGGCAGCCATCAGAGAAAAAGAGGGAAATAGAGGGTCCTTCTACCCTCATGATCCGCACCAGAGACAAGCTGAAGAAAGAGAATGAAAGAAAGAAAAGACGAGGAATGAATGAAATGGAAAAATAGGAAGATAAGAAAAATCGTCTGACATTCTTTTTTTGTTTTCTAGAAATGCATCTATATCATTTCAATCGAAAGACCTGATGCTAAAGAAGGTGAGCGAGTCCTTGCCTTTTTTGTATTTTCATTCACAATCCAAAACTTTTAGCCGAGTTATGGCTCAACGAATCCATTTTTATCTTCATTCAGGTGAAGAAAAGCGCTGGGACGCTGCAAGGCAAGTTTGTTTAAAACATTTAATGTCATTATTATGAGAATTATTAATAGAAAACCCAAATCAAGAACTTGCCAGTATTTTTTTCCAGGCGTTATAAAGAATTTTATGTTCTTCAAAGCAAGCTTGAAGAGTTTCATGGTAAGCGTTGCTGTAGAATGAAAAGAAATGTCTATAATCTCTAGTACCTGTATTAATTCACATTCATTTGTAGGAGAAATTGAAGATTCGAGTCTACCTATCAAGCAGAATAGTTCCAAACTAACAAGTGTGAAGAAACCTGCGACTTACTACGAGTCATGTAGAGAACAATTTGAAAACTATTTACAGGTAGTTTTGACCATTCAAAACAAAGATGGTTATTTGTCCATATGATTATTAAATGTGATCCATGTAACCAACCAATCCAGTCTAGGGACAGATCCAGAGGGCTTTAGGGTTATCCATCCCTCTGTAAAATCATTCGACATATAAGGGCATTCACCCACTAGATGGAGTGACACTGTACTAGGGACGGATCCAGAAAGCTTTAGGGTTATCCATCCCTCTTATTTAAAATCATGTGACATACAAGGACCTTCACCCACTAGATGGAGTGACACTGTACAGCAGTCCTATGTCATCCATTCTACCGCTGTCCATTAACATTTTTTAAAAAATCCTTTTGGATGTTTATTCTCTTTGATTCTTGTCAACTGATCTTTTCAATTGTTTGTGTAGGTTTTAGCAAAGAATCCCTTACTCAAAGGAAGTGCGTTATTGTTTAACTTCTTGTCACCGAACAAAGAATTCACCAACATGTTTGAATCCAGCAGAAAAGGAAACCTGGCAGGTGTGAACTGTTTCAGTATCATCATAAATCATCTTCACTACCTTCATTTACTATTACCGTCACATCTTCATCCCCACATCATCATCATCATCATCATCACCATCACACCATCATCACCACCATCATCATCACTGTTACCATCACACCATCATCACCACCACCATCATCACTGTTACCATCACACCATCATCACCACCACCATCATCACTGTTACCATCACCACCATCACCACACAATCGTCGCTACCAACATCATCAAAAGCATCATCACTTTCGCCATCACCACACCATCATCATCATCATCACCCCTACCATCATCACTGTCACCAACATTACGCCATCATTACCACGGTCAGCGTCACCATAATGGGGGGTACTTATATAGCGCATATCACAACTGTCTCAATGCGCTTTACAATCATTAGTCAGTGGAGGACTTTACGGGCTGCATATTAAGGCGCCACAGGCAGCCGCGCAGAATACAATCATGAGTGAATAATTAGTATTTTAGTATGTTATGCCTCCAATTGGGGTAGGCTGTTGAACCAGGAGAGAATCCCCTACCATCACATCACCATCATCACAAGCACTTTACTCTCTTACTCTCATTTCATAAGACTACGAATATATACTACTATATATAAACTGCGTTTGCCCAGTCCTGGAATAACTGGTCTTCTGTTTCCTGTTTGTTTATCAGGAAAAACAATCAAGTCCGTAACCACGATGTTTACAAAAGAGGTGAGGTTTCTTTGATTTACATCGTGTGAAATGAGTAAGGGTACCGTGAATGGCTCAGTTATACAAAATCTACTCTATCCTGCATACTAAAGCAGCATTAATTATGCGCATAATTTTCTCTTGTTATTTTATACAGAAAGGTCAAAACCTAGACCCTTTTCTGCAAGCTTTCCTTAACTCGATTGAGGAGCCATCCAAACAAAATCAACCCAGGTATAGTAATAATAAGTGATGGGTATATCAAACTCTTTCCTATCTTCCCTCAGGCCCAGTTGCATAAAGTTCTGTTAAGTACATTGTGCATTTCAGCCAGCGCGCCTGAACGCAGGTAATTGGAAGAGAGTCCTTACATTTTTTGTCTTTTTGCCTCTCTCTTTTTCCCCCGTACAGAAAACAGTCTGTAGATGCTGGAGTACAAGTACAGACCAGTGACTTTAATAGGAAAGATGTGAGTAAGATGTCTTTGCCAGAAGACGGTTAGATTGACGTGAGATGAAGCGCAGTCAAACGCACGTCCTATAATGCAATCCCAGACAGATCCAAGCAGTACATATTTTTGCGGAAGGTGGGGAACAGGAGAAGGAAGGAGGAGGAGGAGGAGGAAGGGCCGTAATTCTTACATAATTAATCCATTTGTCATGTCCCCAGTCAAATTAGTTTTAATTATTTAACTTTTTGTTCGAGTGCGTCTCGTTAATATTCGCCTCACCTCCGAGGCCCATTTTAAACCAGCAGCGTTTGCGCGCCAAAGACTAAGTACGTACCTTTCATTGAAGATTGAAGTAAGTCTTCCCATCATGCAGAAACAATCACTTAATAATCGTCTCGTATAGTTACTGACTCTCTTTTTTAATCAATGCAGTGCTACCCAAGAAGAAAGACGAATTCGTAAGTACAGCAACTGAGAGCCCAGTTAATATGAAATGCAAGAAAGTAGTTTTCGCTTGACTGTTAAAAGGCACAGTACGCGGTACCGTCACGGTACGGAATCGATGAAATCCATCAAGCCAATCACAGAACGGGAGATCACTTCTCACCCAATGAAAATGCTTTGACATGTTACCATAACGGTCACAGCATGGCCGTACTATGAGACTTTGACAGTCCTACGAAAACTGCTCTGTTACACTAAGGCGTCAATGTTGTTCTATTTTAGACCGCGGACATTCCCTTTGGTATTATTTCCTTGTTTCACTGTAATGCTTAAGACGTTATGTTAATGGAACGTTTTCATGATTGCGTCATTTTACTACCACTATCAGGACGCTTTGGTAAAAGGCTTTGTTATTCACACTTTTGTCCACTCTTCTTGGTACGTAGTTTGCCTGGCGATGGAAGCCACTCAAAGCATTCTGGTCTTGGTAGTTAATTACGTCATCATGCAAACGACCCACATGGATGAACCTCAAACGGAATCTCGTTCCCAAGGAGATGCCACGTGATCTGAAATTGGAAAACATAACGACCAACGCAAATTTAACAATTTCTATTTTACTTACTTAGGACTAGCAAGCCAGCCTTGAGAACAGACGACAAGACTCGAGGTAACTTATATTCTGAAAAGAAAGTAGAGAGGAAATGGATTTCTACTTACCGACTGGGATATCATCAATATGCATGTGCGTGCGTTCAATTATCAAAGTTACCGACATGACAATAAAGGAGTATAGATTTTATTCCTGGAAGTTTTGTTGCTTTAGATTATAATCCTTTTGCATACAAATTAGATTACTTCACGACTTTTTGCATTCGTAACTTCGAATGAAATTCAAATCCAATGAACGTAACTTTCTAACAAAGGCATAGATCGATTTTACTGTTTCATATTTCAGTGGCTGCACTAGAATTAAATGGAATTACAGATTACATTTTGTTTGCTGGTAAGTTCTGAAAGTAATATTTTGTTATCAGTATGTCTGCATGTATTCTTGGTTTGCAATTGACGTCATAGCCGCCATGTTGGAAGAATTTGACAATAGATTTTTAATGAATTCCTTTGTTATATCTTCCAACATGGCGGACATGCCTTTTGTTATTTTCCTCTCTTGGGAATGATTGCAAACCAAGAATTATGTAATTATGAAAGTATGTGTATTGTGTGCTTTTCATAATAATGATCATCATCATCATTGTGGTCGTCTTCTCATTGTAATCATGTTTATAATCATCATCATAATCATTGCATCATCTTACAATGTAATCATTATATTCCAGCCGAGCGACTTTTCAAACTACCCAACTGGATGCTACACATGTTATCAAGTTTCAAGATTGTTGGACAACAAACCCTGGATTCATTTGCTCACAAGTATTACACTAACCTTCTATCCGTTACCATCAACACTTAAGCAAAGCCCCTACGTAGCTGACGAGAGGGTTATTAGTAAAGGCTCGTTTACACGGTCGATTTTTCTGCGATTCCACCTGCAATCAAAAATCCCGCTCCGTGTAAACATGAGTGGCGATTTGAGTGCGAATCAGCCTCGACAAGCCTTGTAGGATCAAAAAGAATACTTTTTTTCCCGCGTGGCCTCGCATTCAAACACTTTAGAACGAGTTCACCCGGGCAAGAACAAAAGTTTTCATTCACTGGGGAATAAACATGACCGCCGCGTGATTAAGGCTCATGTCCTAAGTCCTTTACTAAGATTGGCATCCATACCACGGCCTGCCCATTTTCTATTGAACACTAAAGCTTTGCGTGTCTTGTAATAATAGGCCACTTCCACTCGAAAATGATACATGAAGGCGAGGCTTCGTGCGAAATCACGCTTGATGGCGTGAAACGACTGATATTTCTTTGACTTTTTCTGTTGCTTAAAAGTTTATTTTTACGAGTGAACTGTGAACAAGTCAGAGAGAAAAGAGTGACAACAGAACAAATCAGTCGTTTCACGCCACAAAGTGTGATTTCGCACGAAGCCTTCATGCATCATTTTCGAGAACTCGGAATTGGCCTATTGTACTTCTTTTATCCAAATTCAGACCCTTTTGATTAGTCTGCTGTCTTTCCTTTTGTCCTCTAGTTATCTGACTACAAAGGTCGACCTTCTAAAGGACGAATACCGAATGGTGAAGATCATACATCTGCTGAGAGGTCAGTATTGTCTTCCGAAGCTAGTTATCGCCCTAGTTATCTTTTCAGTGGCCAAAATATGCATCCTTCAAGTCTCTCAATTAAGAGTGATGTAGAACAGATTTTGTATGACGAACACGGTCGTTACACGGTCACGGTACGGCAAGGCGCGTTAAAGTTCTAGAAAACATCACGGTCACGCAAGGCATGCTCTCGGCACTGACCGTTCTGCGACCTTTTCGCAGTCATACGAAATCTGCTCTATTGCAAGTCAGCAACCAAGTTTAGTGCCCTCCTATCCCAGAGCCTTAGTCATTGCTTGAAATACTGACTTAACATCTCTATCACCGTGTTTGTGATCTATTACAGATGCCATTTTCTTCGATCAAGACCCACCAAGGTAATAGCTGATAGTTATAGTTGACAAAAAGACAAATTCCCGGCTATTGTGACTTCGTGATAAAAAGAGAATATTTTCTCTTTCAGGTTCTAATTCATCCCATTATTTCGATTCGTTTGATTTTGTGCTTAAAGTTCCTCACATGCGAAAACTAGACAATAGCGGGTAAAGACGATACGTTTTAAAACCTTTAAAGAATCCTAGTCATCCACAATGCATTGTCCGCCTATATTATTGTTAACATACCTTAGATTCGCAGCGGCGAAACTTTAAAATGTCTGTCTTAAAAGGTGAACTGGGAATTTATGAATATATTCTGATGGGTGTAAATGCTCCAGCATGAAAAACAAAATCGATGGAAATGGATTCTAACAGCTTTACCTTCAGAGCCGCCATTTTGCCTAACAGAAAATATGGCGGATTGACAGAGGATCGGCTATCTTCGGTGCGCAATGCATTGTGGATGACTAAGATTCTTTAAAACCTGTTAACGCGATGTTTGCTTGTCCTTTCCATAGAACTGATGTCGATAAACTTGAACGTCGAGAACAGACGCTCAAAGAAATGATGGAATTCTTACCGGGTATGCATAACGTTTAGGAAATCACCCGTCCATCCATTATTCAATCGTTCGTTCATTCATCAATTCACTTATTCATTGCTCTTTTACTGGCTTTATTCATTGATTCGTTCATCCATTCATTCACTTACACACTCACTCGCTCATATTCTTTCATTCTTTCACTGTTCTTTCACTCACTCATTCATTCATTTATTCATTTTTCCATCTTGCTTCCGGTTTTTGGTAAATGTGCATTCCCACAATATTTCTCTAATATCTTCCAGATCTGTTAGTAGATTGTTCCCTCTCGTGCCTAATATTTGTGCAGATAGTTTGGGCATAAACAGACTACTGTTTTCTAATGGCAAGCAAGTACTGAGATACATACATTTTTCTTCTCAGACGGACTTATTCGTGTGATTGGGACAGACAGACACGAAGCTGCTATGAACTTGTTACTGGAACTTTTCCAGCACCCGAAAGTCAACAAGCAGGTAATACATACTAAATGGGATACTCATGAATCAGCTTAGCACTTTCCTACTTCCTACTTGTAATAGCCGAAAGAAAACAAAAGAATCAGTGTTAACTTAAGTCTACTAAGGCTGGTTTTCACTTTCGGCGGAATAGGAATCGGAAGCAAAAGCCTCGATTTGAAGTAGCTGTTGTGAAGAGAGAGCCTGGAGAAAGCTTTGTGATTGGTTGTGTGCTTCTGATTCCGATATTCTGGTTTTCACTAAGCATTTTTCGTAAGGATCGGAGTCGGAATCGGAATCGAAAGAAAATGGAAACCTTCCGAACCTTCCGATTCTGATTCCGACTCCGTTTTTCTGGTTTTCACTGCATCATGAGGTGCTTATGACTCCGACTCCGACTCCGATTCCGACGAAAGTGAAAACCAGCTTTTAGACTACTATATATTTCACGGTTTATGAAAACCACTCTAAGATAAGGGTCAGCTACAGTATGGTAACCAATTTGCCATGCAGTTGTCAACTCATACGAAATCCGTTTTATTGTCTACACTTGTAAATGTAGTGGCGAACGTTCTGAATTATGCCGATAATCAACTTATTGTTATTGTATTTTTTTTTAGCTTGCTTATGTTCTGCTGGACGCTGTTATAGAAGAAATATTTCCTGAATTGAACGAAGTACGCTTTTGTTTTTTTGTTTTTAGCGTGGAAGAATATGTGCCAGTATCTTAGTACAGCTATTTCAAAAAAGGTTGGTGAAGGTTTTGTTGCATCTTGCATATGTTACATGTTACATACCAAAGCCCGAAATGCACCGTTTTGTCATCCTCTTGTGAAAACCTCAATAAACCAAATAACCCTCCAGCGTAACTCTTCGGTATATATGGAGCCGGCATATTTTCTTCTGTACGTATTGCTAACAATATTTACATACAATCCAGTGCATTTTGGGCTTGGTGCAAAACCTTCACCAACCTTTATTTTGAAATAGCTGTATTCCGACCTTAAGTTTTTAATCGGAGTGTTCTTAATGTAAAGTAACCCATGCACCCAAATAAAGCCAATGTCATGGGTGGATCCGGGATTTTCTAAGAGGGGGTGCACCTGTAGTATTTGTAGTATTTGGAAGTGAAAGTGGTACATAATAGGAGTTCGGAAGGGCACTTTCGTGTCCTTAAATCCACCACAGAAAGCACTTTAGTAATCTTTGTACCTGTAGCGATATACATCGTCATTTCATGTGTTTTCCTTTCTTCTCTTTCTTTTTCAGAAAGAAAAAGTTGACGAAAATAGCGAGGTCTCTTACTAACAACTAATGTTTGCAATGGCATGGCTCAATAAACTACTAGAATTTGTTGTTGGTCGTGTTGACAACAATGGATGATAAGGAGCTTGATAAAAGATAATATATGATGATGATGATACTGACAACGATGGCTAATGTGGAAGAGAAAGGGGAGAATGACGGGAATAAATATTACTTCATATGATAATGATGATGGTGGTGATGACAACGATCATGATGATACTGACAACGATGGTTAATGAGGAAGGGAAAGAGGAGGAAGATGACGACAACAAATATTACTTCATATGATGATGATGATGATGATAATGGTGATGGTGATGACAACGATCATGATGATACTGACAACGATGGTTAATGAGGAAGGGAAAGAGGAGGAAGATGACGACAATTAATATTACTTCATATGATGATGATGATGATAATGATAATGATGGTGGTGATGACAACGATCATGATGATACTGACAACGATGGTTAATGAGGAAGAGAAAGAGGATGAGGAGAATGACGAGAACAAATATTACCAAATTGTCTTTAGAGCAGCAAACTGATCAAGATTTTTAATCATAATATCACGATTTTTAATTTACAAGACATGTAAATTAAAAATCGTGATATTATGTTTAAAAAACAAATATTACTCCATATGATGATGATAATGATTGCGATGGGGACATCGACTAGTCCATATAGACCACAGTAAAAAAACCTTGGGCCGTACTCGCCATCAAAACCTCAAAATACACGATTTTTTTGCAAAACGAGAAAAGGGCAAAGCTATATTTAAGGCTTTGGTTTTTTTAAATTCTCGTTTGATGCCAGAGGAAGAAATTAAAGAAGTTTTCATGTTTTTCATTTACTTATGTCACTTTATTTCTTAGCCTTGGACGCGACTAGCTGAACAGTCTTCTGACTCATTTAGATATGAGAGAGATATATTTAGGGATAAATATGACGTGTGGGCCGGATGCTTAAAGACTGGATAAACATTATATCTTATCCCAGCAGTGGACAAAGTACAAATTTCATTACATAAGAATGTAATTACCAAATATAGGCGGTTTGTAATCATTCCCTAGACAATTAATATGACAAAAGACACGGCCGTCATGGTGGGAGAGGTAACAAGAATCATTAAAAATCTTTTGTAAAGTTCAACCAACATGGCCGCTATGAGGTCACATGAAAACCAGCCATATCTGACTCATTTTCGTTGTTGTCCATCTACACGAGAAAATTTCATCCTTGGCAATTTCTCCTTATCAAGGAAAAGCTAGCATGCAACTTTTCCTTGTCAAGGAAAACTTGCTCGTGTAGATGCACCTTAAGTCCTCTAACAAATAGTAGTGAGCACGATGTACTGAGGCGTTGTCTCGCGTTGAAAAACAAGCCAGAATCGACCCAAAAAATGCTGATCACTAAGAGTACTAACAGGAAAGTTATTCAAAACCATATAGTAGAGTGGTTTTCATTAACCCGTGAAATACACTTTTGCGTATTTCGCTTTATTATACTTTGGTTCTTTTGTTTTTCA
>WUAP02188332.1:1970-22112 GCA_015163945.2 Stichodactyla helianthus | reverse complement strand
GAACAGCCTACCGCTGAAGTAGTGCAATCTACGAGAAATATTTCCATTATTTCTGAGTCGCTATCTGCAAGGCGTTTAATTGAATGTGGTGGTGATAGCTTTAAAGAAGAGTCAGCTGAAGCTCAAGCCGCGAAAACAGAAAGAAAGAGTGAGGATGACCGGTATGAAACAACACAGAATCCAAAGAAGAAAGTGTGTACATTTCCAGCAACAGGTTTTCAGTTTAAAAACTGTACATTTAATATTTTCAATTAGTACAAATGTTCAATTAATTCTTCCTTCAATAGTTTTTCACTGGGCTTTATACAGATACATCCTGTGAAATGAGCCATTCAATTCAATTCATCAACCCCGCTTTTCCCTGCTACTTATCAAATCCCTCCCTGGCTTCAAGTTTCAGCACTGGTTTGTATAGGAGATAAATCTCTATGAATAACAATCAAAACCGTGACAAATTTGAACTAATGACAATTTACAACTTGCTGGGAGGTTTTGAGAAGGGAATAATTAAAATATAAACCATCAATCAATTTTTATTGAACCCTGACACAGTGTCTGGACTGATCAAAGTCAGGGTACTGCTAACTCACAGATTGAATTTGAATTTAGCATGTTGGGTTTTGTGGAGGGAGGAAACTGGAGAACCTGGAGAAAAACCATCAAATCAAGGGAGAGACCCAATGAGAACTCTACTCTCATAGAATGCCGAGTCCAGGAATCAAACCTGAGACCCCAGAGTTAATTAAGAGACAATTGTGTTACTGCTATGCCGGCCTTGACCAACCTTGACTAAATGCTTCTTAGGCTGGTCTTCTTAATTGGTCGCATTGACTAGCTAAATGCCGATCAGTGATTGACTGGACAAAAAGAAAGTATATGTCTGAGCTAAAATTGTTGCCAGTCATGTCCAGCCATTGACTGGCTGTTGTTTTAAGCCCTGATTTTGCCCAAGGTGATTTGGTCCAATTGCTTAGAAAAAAAAATAAAGTTCAATTCATTTGTTTGTTTAAATCAGGCACTCAGAGAACAGCTCCAAATTGCCCAAGAAAATGAAAGAAAAACCAAAGATGAACTACAACAGCTAAAGGAAGAAATCAAAGCAGAAAGGGCTTCTGTACAAGCTGCAAGGCTCATTGACAGACAGGACAGAGAGTCAAGATTACGTAATGATATGATGTCCTTTTATCAAGCACAACAAAGAGTTGATAGCACTGTTAATGAACTGGCTAATGCTGCCATTAATTTACCACCTGTTAAAATAGAAACTGGTGGCAAGACATACGGTATGTTATCAGATACTATTGAGCAGATTTTGTACAATTGGGAAATGATGCGGCTGATTCACAGCCATGTTGTAGCAGTAGCATACTTTACCTTGACTCTAACTATCTGTCTTGTGAATGGATGATTCACATGAAAACAGTGGGAAGCCATCTCAGTGCACACTGTACCATGTAAGTGCAGTAAGTCAGTACTGTAGGTTTCCCACTCATACGAAAAGCACTTTATGTGATGGTTTAGCACTTTCCAAAAATCACTTAATGACCATGAAACAATAGTATCAACATGATGGACTGATTCACTGCATCAGTTGATGCTTAAACTATTGCACAGCTTCAACTTTAAAACTCTATTGTCTTGTGGTCATTCTTGTGAATTAGAAAAGCTTGGGCCAGCTGTGGTAAATTACAGTTTTTTAAGAATCTTTTTTGCTTTTTGTTTTTGTCAGAGGTGAAAGTTGATGATGGTATTCCAAAGCAAGCCTTGAGTCTTAAAAAGGTAATGTGTAATATTTTATTTTGACCATAGTTGTAGTTGATAGCAAATTAATTCCCTCTCTTCCCTGTTCAGCAGTTTTGCCCAGGATTTTAAATTTTTCTTTCTCTCTAGGCTCTAAATGTGTCGTTCAAGAAAATATCCTTCCCTCTACCCCTATTGGGGATTAGAATTTCAAGGGGGGGGGGGGTTCTGAAGGCTAACAGTGTGGCCTCACCAGACACACTACCTTCCTTTAGCAATCAATCTACTTGTTGAACTTACAGGTTTCTTCATGTGTCTGGAACTGTGTTGGAAATCTTTAAGAATTTAAGAATTGAAAATAGTGTAGGGGATGTGGATGGCTTTTTAATAACCCTTGTCTAACTCTTGGGACTAAATTATTTGACTTGTAACTGATTTTGCTCATCTTTTTGCTTCAGGCCATTGAAGAATCAAGACAAGAAATACAAAATATACACAGAAATGCCTTAGATGTGAGTTCAGTGATAGTAATGGCTCTTTCCATGTTATGGGATTAGTGAATTGATGCTGATGTTTGTATCCTGGTATAAACTTGTTAAATGCTTTCATTTTTCTTTTATTCACAATGAGATGGAAGCATCAAGGAAACTATCAATATGAAAGTACATTGATCACATGCTGCTATTGTGCTTTATTTCTAAATTGAGTAGCTGAAAACCATTTTTAGTGCAAGCTTGTTGCAATTCATACACAACATGTTACTTTTCAGAGAGCATCACTATGGTAACACAAATGAACAAATAAATCAATCCAAATGCATGTGACTAATGCATGCAGCATGCTCAAAGGTTTTGGAAGACAATTAAAAATAACAATGATAATGATGATAACCTTTATTATACATCATACTCACTAATCTCAATTCTGATTGGCTGGTAATGGTAATTCATGATATCGGCAGAAAAATTTGCAGATATGATATTTATCATGTTGAGTTCAAAGTCTAAGTGTTAGACAAGGGCTTAAAAAATTGATTAGTAAATGTAAAAGATATTACGAATTACCTCAATTTTCAGCCTACAACTTCAGTAGATAACACAGACCTTGGTCTTAACAATTTACAATACTATGCCCAGCCTCATCCAATAATTGCTTACTGGTTTAACAAATAGGTATTAATATATACATACATATATTACATACATACCAGTACTTGTAAAGCCCCATTTGATTGAGTACTGACTGATACCTTGAATTACCTTGACATTTACCTTGTGTTACTTTAGATGTACAGACAAGAAGCAGAAGATCTAATGGCTGAGCTTAAGCGAGAGGCAATTCAAACTCAGGTAGAATATTCTGAAAATCGTTGTTACCTTTTCTAGAATTTAAAGCAGGACAAGTAAGTCAGGAGTGCTAACACCAATCCTTGGGCTTTAAAAATAAGTTATCTTCTCTTGTTATTTGAAGTCTTTTTGTTGACCACCAGCCAGGTATTTAGGGTAGAGGTCCTTAGTAATTTTTTTGTAATGCTTTTAGAAAATAGAATAATATATATTGTTTTTGCTTGAATAGACCTCGTTAATTTGGGCATAATGGTCTCCCATTTCAGACCACATGTCATCTGCTTGGTAAATAAGATTAATATATCTTCTTAAGCATTTCCGTGAAACAAAGAAACAAATCCCAAGGAAATGACATGTGATCTGAAATGGGAAAACATGACAACCAAAGTAAAGAGGTCTATTACAACTTCTTTTCATTTTCTGAGCTATTTTATTCTAACTGTTTGAACCCCTTTTTATGCTTTCTTTTTAGACAAGAACTGCAGAAGTGAATGAACTAAGAGCACAACTTAATCAACTGCAGCTTGAATATCGAAAAGCAATCCATGTAAGGAAAGATAAAATTGACATATGTGTTGTCTGTCCCAATCCAAATTCAAAGAGTCATTAGGAACCAGTCATAATAATAATAATAATAATAATAATAATAATAATAATAACTTTATTTATGTAGCGCTGATACTAAAGTTCTAAGTAGTGTTTACAAAATGAGCAGCCGTGTTGTATCAGAATTTACAACACGAGCCGAAGGTGAGTGATTGTAAATCTGATACAACACGGCTGCTCATGTTGTAGACTACTTAAACAACATCTAGGTGTATGCTCTCGTATCTACTGATTTTTTTTGAAATAAATCAAATTTGGCTAAGAAAATCCATGAAGGTAAAGTTTATGCAAATGAAGATGATTTTGTATCTGAATTAAAGCCTCCTCCATGGTCACTGATTTCTATTGTTTTGCTCATTAATTATTTATCAGTTGTTTAAGGCGCTTTACAATAACAATAAACTAATAATAATCAATAACCTAATAATACAAGGGGGTAATTAATGACTAACTAATTGACTAAATTGAAAATTAATGATTCCAATAAAGACGTTGATTGAGTGATTAATAATATGGAGAAATCCTTAAATCCTTAATTAAATAATACTTTAACATACCTTATTAAGAGAAGGGGCCAGTGCTAATATTGTGTGTGTGTGGGGGGGGAGGTCAGCATTTTTTAAGGCTCCACAAAAGAGGGGGCTAAGGTCCTGTTTATATGGAGGCGAGCGGCTGGCCCGCTTGCCGAGATGAAGTTTGGTTTTTGTTTATATGAGAACATTCAGCCCGCTTACCACGAAATCAGGCATGTGATTGGTCAGCACTTATTTTGCATGCACAGTAGAAACATTTTCAGCCCAGTTTACTGGGCTGGCTCGTTTATATGAGAATTTTCCAGCCCGCTTGCTGAGATCTCGGCGCCTTCCAACCGAGATCTCAGTAAGCGAGCCAGATGAAAAGTCTGTTGTGGATTTTTGTCAAGTTATTTATAATGTCATTGTATCGTTGATTGTCATGTAAAACATTTATATCCTGTTTTAGAAACAAGATGACTACATTAATGATGTCAGAAGAAATTTAGCTGAAACTCGGCAATATGCAATAGCGACTGAAGAGGTAGGTCTCAAACTCACCTAACTACTTCTAAGTATTAAACATTTCCTTATGATAACATATTGGTAGGTTAAAGTGCGCATCACGTATATAATACTCTACATATTGGTAGGTTGAAGTGCGCATCACGTATATAATACTCTACATATTGGTAGGTTGAAGTGCGCATCACGTATATAATACTCTACATATTGGTAGGTTGAAGTGCGCATTACGTATATAATACTCTACTTATGGGTAGGTTGAAGTACGCATTGCGTATTTAAAAGTCTAAACATTGGTACAAGAAATAATAATGATCCCTAGTGCGTCTAGTGTAATCTTGTTTAAATGCGCAGCCAGCAGTTGGAAGTCAAGAATGTGCAAGACCATTCTTGGTTTGTTTTACCCTATAACTCAACATGATCTATTCGTTTGATTTTCATAGAAATATTTTTACTCGCTGGTTATTGGAGTCAAGCTCAACATGGCGATACGAGGCAATCGAATCGTACACATCAATCAACTAAACCCGATGGTAAGATATGTGTCCTTAGATTTCTTGAGCGATGAACATAAAGGAGGTGACGTATTTCCGGCTCCCAAAGTGGCAAAAATATTATCTACAATCGCTCCTTCTCCTCTGACCATCAGAATTCTGTACAACCATTCCTCCTTTGAAAAAAAGAGGAAAGGCAAATCTTCGCAAAGCTACTTTCCATTTTGGACCCGGAAGTCGCTTTTCTTAGGAGTGCCATCATACTTGATATGTCAGTTAGTCATTGGGCTACTTTTAGTTCGCAAGTTTCAACCTCGGCATTCAGTATTAGGAAGCGGAAACTTTGAAACTTTGGAAATCGGAAAACATATCCTCCGAGGAGAGAAAATTCAGCAACAAATGATTTACGATAGAGAGGCTTTCGTATGAAGGGGAAACGTACGGTACTGACTTACAGCACGTACACGGTGCGTTATGCAGTAACACTGAAATGGCTTCCCATAGTTTTCATGTGAATCATCCAATCACAATGGTTAGTTTCGGTAAAGGAACGTAAAGTAATGTAAAGTACCCAGCTGAGCGAACAACTAATCGCCCAAAGCATTATTGCTCAAAACCTCCGGCCCTCACTCTTTGCTTTGAAAACCATTTTCGTCGTGTAGTTTTCGTTATCTTATCTTATTTTATTTTATTTTTTCCTCGTAGACTTTATTTGAGCGTGTCCGGAATTATGGTATCGCTATTGAACACTGGCCGAGCTGGATCTCACGTGAACTCGCAACAGCATCGTCGTTTGGCGAGGACACCCAATCCCTGAACTAACCAGAAAACTGTATGTGGACGGGAGGGTGAAGACACTTGGTTGGTAATTTACAGTTGGTATTTATTGCAAAATTTAAATGATAACAGCTTTTCACGCTTCCTCGTGATGGGTCAGGCGGGATGTATACAAAAAAGATTGTCGGTCGGCGATCTGAAATCCAAGCCAGACAATTCACTAGCGCAGGTCATCGCTCAAAGGAGGGGTCGTATTTAGCTCTTTACTGGTTGCAAATTATCCTAAAAGATAAAACTTAATTTGAAAATCAAACTCTCAATTCCTCTTGGTCTCGGATTTCAGATCTCCGACCGACACCCTTTTTTGAACTCGGTGTATCGCTTTCTAGGTGTGGATGAACTGAACCAACGCTGTACATTAGCGTCTGACATGCAAAATCTATTGTGCATTTTGTTTGATTTATTAGTATGATCAAGAAATTGTCCAATCAACATTGCGCACGGCTCAGTAGTTTTCACATCGCCATAATGCTTTGCGTTTTGGGGGCAACTGGAAAGAAAACTGTTCGAAAATTCAAAACTTTTCATATAGATGTTGAGTATATTTGCCATTAATCGTCATGGTAATGTTTACGATTTTGTCTCTAATTTCTGCCCTCCAAAAAACGCAAAGCATTATGGGGATGTGAAAGTGGTCAATACATTCCACTCCTGGATGCAATGCATCATGGGATGTCTTGGGTAAGAAAAATCGTGCTGGTATATTTACTGGTTTCTTATTCTGGACTTTGAGAGGGACTTTGCATAAATTCGATAGCTTGTTATCCTTCACTGCACATGAAAACTACTGTGTTCATGGAAAATGCCCTTCGAATTTGATGCAAATGACCCATAAATGGATGCTTTATGGATGGGTCTTGAGAAAGCAGGGTTAAAAATTACCTGTGTCATATAGTGCATCTTGAGAACATTCGGGAACATTTTACAGGAAGTAAAAAGCCAGTTATTGCCATAGATTAGACATCATATTGGCTCAAAAAAATTAAAAATTAAAATAAAAACGGGGCATTTTTTAACGTTTTCATTCGTGTATCAATGGACTGGACCACGAATTTGGTCTCAAGAAGAATCATCTTTTTTAACCAAAAGAATTTGTATAAAATCAAATGAAAATTAATGATATTTTAAGGGTATAATTACATTTTTTTATTTCAGTAAAATCTAATGTCATTATTGTTACCAAAGTAGCACAAAAAGCCAATTTTGAATCTTGAAAGTTGTGTATATTCAATTTCAAATATATTTCGAGTAATTTGGATTTGTAAATAATTGTTTAAATATTTCAGTCTATCCTTGCATGGAATCAGCTTTTTCATCAGTTTTGATTCATTTTTCGTATTGCATATGGTAACAGGGGCAGATGGTAACAGGGGCGAATCCAGGGGGGTGGATTGGGTGGCTAGCCACCCCCTTCATTGGAATCGATATAAGCTTGAAATTATATTAACTGGATGGTCAATGGAGTGATTTTGTGTCCGATTGTTAAATAGATAAAATCCAATTAAAAAAGATGATGTTTCGCTATATCTGTGAAATTTGAAAAGAAGAGCCTGCGAACAATGACGTCATTTTGGTAGAGGATTTTAATTATTTTCCCAATTTCAGCGATCAGCCACACACACACACCCCCCCCCCCTGAAAAATCCTGGATCCGCCCGTGGGTAACTGTATTTTGCTATCCTGCTTGCGGAGGTCATCTTGGCTGGCGCCGCTTAGCCCCAAGGAGGGCCAAAGAAAATACCCAGCTCCTGGGGTACTAATAATAGTCTAGTCTAGTACAAGCTCAAACACAACTGTTTTGATCTGAATAAAATCGCTGTGTTTGGACTTGTAAAACTGAAATAAATCCGTTTTAGGAAGCGAGTATCCTCTCACTAATTCTTTTTTCGATTTATTTTAATTGAGAATTTTTCTCAGAACTCCAGGAGTTTTGTAGATATGTTTGATATAATGATATTTCAATGTATGAAAATTAAAAGAAGTAAAATAAAATTTGGAATATGATATTTTTTAATCGTTTCAGTATTTTTTGGTCGAAAATGATTTTCATAAAGTTGGGAATTTAAAGGAAAGTGATGTTTTGTCTTGCTTATAGGTTTGGCTTTGAATGCAGCACGCTTTCGTGTGTCAATATCCCTTATTGTTTTATAAAGGAATGTCATTTTGAAGATAACCCTTTTTGGACGTGTCTAAACACAAATAACCTTTCTTTTCCCCTGTTGAGGTTACCTACAAAGTAGCCATTGTGAGCTACGTCCCGCCTTTAGCAACTGCCTTGTTCTTTCATTATGCGAAACTACGATCTGTTAATCGATCTTAATCAGCATTTGGAAATTGCTCTTCTGCCTCCCTCTGTTCTTAATTTTCCCTCTTCAAAAAACACCATAAATCGTCCTTTGATTGGCTAAAATTTGTCAGTTACAATGTAAAGTTTGGCGGTCAAATATTTTCTTAATGTATTTTTAACGATTCTCCGTTTCGAAACTGTTCAGGAGAGCCTCTACAGGGCAATTGTATGTTGTAGAAGTGGCCTATAAGGAATTAAAAGGAGATTTGTTTGTTTAATATTGACAGATTTATCCGATTTAGCGGGAAACGAGATTTTTTTGCGGGCTTTAGATAACGTTTTTTGAAGCTCAAATTTCTAAACCAAGTCAAAGCGCTACGGATTGTGGGACTTCCTTTCCAGCAACATGGCGGAGGTGGAATTAAAACAAGGCGCTCCAGCGCCAGCCGAACCTGAAGCTCAAAATAAAGACCAAACAGAAACCAAACCAGCTCCTGCAGAACCTGAACCAGAGGTGGAGACAATGCGTAGCATTCGTCTCACTGGACATGGCGGGTATAGCAAGCTAAAACTCGAGAAAGAACCCAAACCGAAGGCCACGGAAGGATATGTTGTCGTCAAAGTTCATGCGTGGTGAGTAAATTCATGGATTCTTTTACGGTTCTCCTCTCGACGTCCAGCTCGTTTGAATAAAGAATCTTTAAACTGGAATTCCTTGTTTATATATGCGCTGCATGAAGCTAAAAAGGTGGTGGAATTTTGAATTAAATACAACGCATTTGTAGAGAGCAAACTTCAATATTCAAATGAATGACGGCTATAGGGTGGGAGGGGCTGCTGTGCAAGATGGAAAATTTATATTCCATCTACAATCTGCAAATGAAATCATTCCCCTTTTTAGAAAACCCTGAGCCTTTTTTAAAATTTATCCATGAATAATGAGAGAAAAGTCTTCAATTCAACGCATAGTTGATTGATATAAAATTCCAATTATTTTGCGCACAGTAGCTAGCTGCATTTCTCTTCTTAATTTATCTTTTTAGCAGACAGTAAGCTTACAGTTTGTAAGGAAAACGTTTGTCACGCTATGATTAAATATTTTCATACTGTTTTCTAAACGACACGTGAGCAAATTTGATTTACCTATTGTTTGATATTGATATGTTATTTCAATCTTTTTAAACTGCTAAATCCCTTTTCAATTAAGCTTAAGTTAACTTCCTTATATAATACTATTAGTGAAATATTGTTCTTGTTTTTGTATTGAATTTAATCGACCGTATAAACTCGAAGATCGGCATGAATGAGAAAAATTCCCAAGTTATAAACATAACTTTCTTTTGGAAGGGCTGCTGAGAATGTAGTATTCATTATTCAAAGGCTTCAAAATTAATTTAAATATCAGTTAATTCCTTTAGACTAAAATAAATTATTGAATAGAAATTTAAATATGGTGTAGAGATTGTGATTATAAGCTTATATTTTTGAATGACTGTCTATCAACAGGTCATTCATGCACTCACTTGACAAGATACCAAACTTCATTCCCTATCATTAAATCAAAGAACCATGAATGGAATTAAAAATAATCTTTCATTAATTTTATACTGTACACAGAGTTGAAAGGGCCAGTTATTATGGCAAGGGTAACCTTTGACTATCCAGGGTTTTTTATTCAGTATTGGGCCTCCACTTCAAAAATGCACAGTTTATGTATTTAGTACAAATAACACTTCAGCGGTGGGAAGGTCTGTTCTTGAGATAAAGGGTATGCAAACTTTAGCCCTCTGTTTACATTTGATTTACTGTAAAATTTAAACTGATAAAAAAAGGGTTTTATTCTAAAATTGTTAACATTTTTGTATGGTCATAAGATGAGATTTTTAAGATGCTTGTGTCAAAATGAGTAAATTAATTAGGTTTATAACAAGAGGGATAATCTTCGGGGGTGGGGAGATAGAGGAAAGATGTCCACTCTCTTATTGCTGACTGTCTCATGGTCCCTGGTTTTGTTAGATTTTGATGAGGGTGCAGTACTTAATTGGAAAGGATATATTTTGAGCCACTCAAAGTAAAATGGTGGCCACAAATTCAGATAAATTAAAATTGAACTGAGTGAAAAACTTATACCAGCATTAGAAAGAGCACCTTTATTTTAGTAACCATACAAAGATTCATTATGTCAGGTGTTATTGACAAATTTAAAGACATTTGTATGTCTGGAGGTATCTACCATACCCAAGTTGTACAAATATCTGTACATTTATCAATTTTCAACTTACCTTTTCTTGGCCAATATAACACCTAACATAATTAATTTTGTACTGTTAATACTAAAGTGATGGTGCTCTTCTAGTGTTGGTATATGTTTTTAATTTTAATTCATTTGAATTCACAGCTGTCATTTTAGAGAAGTTTCTATTAAAAAACAATAATAATTGTGTCATCTCAAGTTATTTTAACACTGTTATGTTTTGTGACTTTCTAGTGGGCTGAACTTTGCAGATCTGATGCAGCGGCAAGGTTTATACAGTGAAGCACCTAAAATACCATACACTCTAGGCTTTGAGTGCTCTGGCATTGTTGAAGAGATAGGACAACATGTCACAGCACTAGAGGTTTGGACTTTAAAATTAGTCTTTGGATTTTTACTTATTCACTACTTTCCATGCATTAGTTAACTCATTAAACCAGGGCTCACACTACTCCTGGAATTCCTGGAAAACTCCTTGAATTTCGAAAATTTCTTCCAGGGCCCTGGAAAACACCTGGAAATTTTTAATTTTGACACCAACTCCTGGAAAACTCCTTGAATTTTCTATTAGTATTAGGTTAAAAATTAGAAATAAAAATTATTGAATTGTCTGACATGAAATTTCAAAGTTAAGGGCCCTGGAATTTTTATATTTATGCCCTGGAATACTCCTGGAAAACACCTGAAATTTTATAATGGACTTCTAGTAGTGCGAACCCTGTTAAACACAAAGCATTCATTTGAGGATGCAAGGTAGTTTCAAAGGATTATTCAAATTTACATCTGACACCTTAAATTAAATTCTATGAGTTTAATCAATGAACTGATGTATGGGAACCAAAGTGTTCAATACAGAATGGCTGAGAAACAGCCTTCCCTGGTGCAGAGACTTGAGGTATAACATCTATCCCTAGTCCCTTGAAGATGGAAATAAATTACTAGCTAGTGTGTCACACCCAATTTTGTTTTTGAGTTTTTCCTATTTGAAAGCCACTACCACTGGGTGTAACTTCCTTACACTGCTCAGTGGTTTTTGAATTCCTGTTAAGATACAGTCTTTCCATTTTTAAAATTCTTATTGCCGACCACAAGATATATAAAAGACCTTAAAATATTTTGAATATCATGCTATTCATTGCTTATTAAAATTCCAACACTTTACTTGATAAGTATTTTACTGTTGTTTCAATTTATTTTTGTATTTTATTTATTCTTGTACATTTTCATTGTTCATTTCTTGAGCTACTGGAGATTAAAAAGGCTCCATTTCAAGCTGTTTATTTTAATTCCCACAAAGCTATTTGCTGTCCAGTATTCATTGGAATATCCATGGGGGTGGGGTATGATAGCAGGGCCATAGCCAGACTGAAATGTTTACCAAGGTGATCAACTGCCGAAGGTGGCAACAACTAGGGGGGGTTGGGGTCCAAAAAATTAATAATAATAATAATATCTGAAATTTTACTGAGGCAACTGCCTTGCTTGCCTCATCCTGGCTACAGCCCTGGATAGTTCTAAAAAGTTATTTTAAGAAGTACTCCTTGACCTGCCTAAATACTAATTTGAACAGAGCTGTTCAAAAGATGCAGCAAATTCCTGGCTATGCTGTAGTTGTAAGCACTGTAATGTTTGGCACGTAAAAACTGTACTTTACCATAATTTTAACTACAATTTGTAATTGGAAGATCCACAAGAATACGAGAAGCAATCTCAGTATTACTGCATACCATATACCATGTATATATGTTCTGTTATCAGAAGGTTTCACACTTAAAACCCACTCTACTGGTCTACTTTTTTCACTCATTTGTTTTATTTCCCCAATCCTAAATGTCATTGTACTTTTATGATTTATAGGTTGGCACAAGGGTGTGCTGTTTAGCTCCCTGGGGTGCATTTGCAGAATATGTTGCTGTACCTTCCACTAAATGTTTTGCAATGCCTGAATCAATGAGCTTTGAAGAAGGAGCAGCATTTCCTGTTACTTACTTGACGGCATATTTAATGCTCTTTCATTGTGGTAACCTTGGCAAGAGAAAGAGTGTTCTAATTCACATGGCTGCTGGTGGAGTGGTATGTATAATAGAGTAACAATGAAAAAAAAAAAATAAATAAATAAATCTCTTTATTTAAGTGCCTAGTCGTTCTAGCGCTTTCGCACTAATTGGGGGCACTATCACTCGCACACACTACCACTACATTGACTGTTTTAAGCGTACAACTCTCAGCTCACATGTTGATTTTTTACGGAGGGAGGAAAATCGGAGAACCCAGAGAAAAACCCTCGTGGCAAGGGAGAGAACAACACATCTAACAAACTCTACTCACATGTGGCATCAGCAGGGCTTGAACCAGTGACCCGACCCGTCGGACCACAGTGGTGAGGGGCGAACGTTTTACCGCTAAGGCACCCATGCCACCCAAAGGGATGGTCCCCCATTACTTTCTGATGGTCAAGAGGCAGGCAAGGGACCAAAAGAGTGTTCTAAAAGGGTCATGAGATAATAAGCCACTCTTTAGGCTTGGCTTATTACTTCTTAAAGACATTACATAGGGTGGGTCATACAATATTGGGCTTAAAACAAGGGGTGGGTTGCCATGTATATATCATATATTTATGGCCCTATCTCCCCCATTACTTTCTGAACAGTCCCTTAGTCAACTCAAAATTTGATTCCCTACCATCTTCTCACCTCCCCTGCCCCCCAAACACACACACACACATGTACAAGTCCAAAATTCATTTCCATGTAATTTTTTTTTCTTAGGGAACAGCAGCAACACAACTATGTAAGACTGTTGAGGGTGTAACTATTTTTGGAACTGCGTCTGCCTCAAAGGTAAACACCTCAAATTTGCATGTTATTTTATGACATGTTTAAGACTGCAGACAAGCTTATTTATGTAGAATAATTTATTTATGAATAACAAATCAGGAAGATGAAGTTTATCTTTCATTTTCAGCATGAAATGATCAAAAAATTTGGTGTTGACCATCCTATTGATTACAGGACCCAGGATTATGCACAGGCTGTCAAAGCGTAAGTATATATGTCACTGTTAGAATGACTATTTACTACTGAAGTCACTCAACTGTTAGCAGCCAGGAAAAAGTGATCCACTGGATTTGAATTTGGATCAAAGTGATCATGTGACATTGCATACTTTTATGCACATGGAATGTGATGGCGATGTTTGGCATGTGAACCCTGCAGTTTTATGCCAAATATGGAAAACTTTGACATAAAAAACTGCAGACGTCACATGCCTAAGTCACTACCACATTCCCTGTGCTTGAAAGTATGCAATGTCATGTGATCATTTAGATTGATCCAAAGTCAAATCTGATGGATCGTTTTTCCTGGCTGCTAACAGTCAAGTGATTTCATTAATAACAACTAGACTCAAAGAACAAATGGGCTTACAAGTCAGTAGCCTAAAAGGCAGAGCCAAGTTGGCCTATTTGACTCATACCACATGAGGCTGCAAAGTGTAATTGTTTTAGTATAAACAAACTAGTTGGACAGAAAAGGATCAAAACATTGGAAATTTTGGCAAAGCACATGGAAAATACCTTTGTTTTGATTTGTTTTTAGCTATTATTGGGCTATCACTAATAGATCTGTGGTAGCATAGCCAATCAGAATGCAGGATATGTGATAGTCTGCTAGTTTTTTTATACTAATTAAGAATATTAGAACATTTTCTCAGGATTGTGCACTCATCCAAATCTAAGAAATCTGCCAGGTTCTGCAGTATTAGACGATTTTTGGTAGGAGAACTAGCAAACTAATTATTTGGTATTTTCCCATTTAGAATAAGGTGTAGAAAGCATGACAGTCTATGGGGTCTTTTGGGGTCTTATTCATAACTGGTACTAACATTTTCTGAAATTATGAATTTAAATTGATTTGTTCATAAGTCATAGAAAGATTCAATAAAGAGAAAAATAACATTAAGCCCCTGGTGGGAATTGAACCCCACGTCTTCAGTTCACTAGTCCGATGTGTTAACCACTACACCACAAGGACCAACCACGCTAGAAACGCAGCTGGACAATGTAATGTATGTGGCAACCGTAGGGGATCCCAGGGCGTTATTTTTCTCTGTGGGTAAGCTGAACACCGTAAATTTGGGTACCGGTATGCATATATATTAGCAATATAAATCAACTTTGCAAGGTTGATTTATATTGCACCTAAATTTTGCCATATCATACCTATTTTAGTGGAATTACATTGGCTGCCTGTTAGATGGCGTATTAATTATAAGATACTATTAATCACATTTAAGGCTATAAATGGTTTAGCTCCAATGTATCTGTCTGGTCTAGTAAGTATTAAGTCTTCTACATATTCATTAAGATCGAATAATAGTAAAATTCTTAGTGTACCACCAATTAAGGGAAAGAAAATACTAGGTGATAGATCTTTTAAGTTGGCTGCACCTAAGTTATGGAATGACTTACCCAGAGACTTGCATTTAGTTGACAATATATAGGTAAGTAGTTTTAAGAAACAGCTTAAGACACATTTGTTCAAATTAGCCTATAGTTTATAGCTTTATTACGTATGTAATGGCAATATAATTTTATATAATTTTATATATAGAGATTAGTGTATATAATTTAATTGATTTCTAAGAAATTATTATTTATTATATTAGTTTAATTTTGATTTATTTTTTTAGCTGTACATAAAGCGCGTATGATAATTTTTATTGATATATGCACTATAGAAACCATTTATTTAAAAAACAAAAATGAATGTAAGGTGAAATCTGGTGTGAATGTAATGTGAATGTGAATGTAAGGTGAAAAAAGGTGTTCATAAGTCACTTTTCTTCCCTCCAAATGGATTTAATAGAGCTAAATGATGGTTGAAAAGTCTGAAACTCTAAAATGAAAATGTTATTCTTCAGTTTTCTTCCTTCCAAAAAAAAATCAACATTTCTAAATTCCAATTGGATTTAGTGGATGAAGAGCCACTCTGAAATGCCACTGACAGCCATGGTATTTTAAGTTATTGTGTAGTGAGCTCCCTCAATGAGTTTTGCTTTTGGGGCAAACTAAACAATGTATTTGTCTAAATAAAGGAAAAATTATTGCTTTTTTTTCATTCCAGGCTAACTTCTGGTGTGGACCTTATTCTTGACCCATTGTCAGGTTCTGACACCAAGAAGTGCTATGACCTTCTTAATCCCTTGGGAGCCTTGATTTGCTTTGGTAAGCTACAATGCAATGCTTTAACCTCAAATGTGTGACCAGTTTTGATTTGTTTGTGGCATGGGTAGTGTATATAGGCTGAATGTGTGCTGCAGTTTGTTTGACACATGGTTCCTTCCCTTTTTGCAAGATTTTCCCCATGTTCTCTAGTTTTCTTTTTTGACTTTTTTCCATTGCTCAAACCTACAGGTTATGCCAATCAAATTTCTGAGTCCAAAAGTATGTTCTCAGCAGCCAAAAGTGTAAGTTTACAGTTTATGTGAAATGACAATGAAGTTACTGAATTGAGAACTATGAGAACTTTTGAGGATCAGTGCATCAGATTTTTTGAGTAGTTTGTGTCCCTGAATGAGGGGGAGGGATCCTGTGCACCTTATTTTTGGGTGGTACGTGTGCATGTCAAGGGGAGGTATCTGTGCACCAGATTTTTGGGTATTATGTGTGCCTGTTTGCATGTCAGGGGGAAAGATTTGTGTACCAGATTTGGGAGGGGGGAGGAATCAGTGAAAGGTGTGAGTTCAGTGTTGTGTGTCATACTGGTAGTGATTGCTATTAAGATATGGTATTACATGTGTTTTGGGTGTGGGCAGGGATCTACAGTTAGTGATTACTGTGAAGACTGATTCACATACTAAAACACAAATTTCCAGCTTGTGAGACTCTGCAAAAACCTCCTGCACTTTCTTTATTTTTATCTTTATTAAAAGTCAAATTTTTATGCAATGTGGTGTTAGCCTGGTTCACACTAGCATCGTAATCGTAAGCAACGTACGCAGACTCAGTAGCGTACTGCTCATTAACAGTGCTTGTCTTTTTTCACACCTCAGTGATAAATACGATCCTGAGTCTGCATACGTTGCTTACAATTATGATTACAACGCTAGTGTGAACCAGGCTTTAGAGGCTAGCTTTTAGCAGTGAACTTAATTCCATAAAACACTTCTGTCAGGTGAAAGATGATAACAGAGAACTGAGCATGAGGGCCATAATGTAAGTTATGGGCCGAGTTTTTTCTTACTGCCTTATGGCCCAAGCATGTAGCACGCAGGCCATTAAAAAGTGGGAAAAAATGAGGTTCCATAACTTACGTACAGACCGAGCAAGCAAGGTGAATAAGATGTTTAGTATATGGCAAGGTGAATGCAAAAATAAGGTTGGTGGTCTGTAGTGTAAGTTATGGACCACAAATTGGCCAATGAGAGTGTGTAAAATTACCTTGCCAAATAATAAGAGGTTATTGACTAATTATACCCCACATGAAAAAAAAAAAAAAAAGGCCAGATATGCATGACATCTAGTGAAATCCAATTATTAACTTCTTTAACTTCATGTTTACAGTGGTTTCAAGGTGTAACCTTCAATCCCATGAAGTTGATGGCAGATAACAAAACAGTCTGTGGATTTCATTTGGGAAGGCTGTTTGGCAAACAAGAATTGATCCAGGATGCAGTAAAGGATCTAATGAAGATGTACAATGATGGTGCTCTCAAGCCTTGCATTGACAGCGTATTTGCCCTTGAAGAGGTAGCAACTTTGTCATATAATCTTTTGAATTAATTAGATCATCTGGTGGCAAGTGTGCTTTCAAAATTGGCAGACAATGAAATCAGAAAAGACAAATTCTGAGAAACTACTTACCACCTCCCTATGTGAACTGAAGATGTTTAACTTTCTTTAGCTGTAGCCTGGTGTTGACACTAGAATTCTGGTAAAATCTTATTTTTAGGGCTAGAGGCTCATGATTTAATTTTGAATAATCATTTACTTTCCATTCAAAGGTTGCCAAGGCACAGCAGAAAATGCATGAACGAAAGAACATTGGAAAAATTCTGTTGTCACCCTTGAAGGAACCTGAACCAGTTCCTGAGCCAGAACCAAAGAAAAAGAAGAAATCTGGAAGCAAACTAGAAGCCGAACAGGTAATCGTTATCTCAAATTATAACATAGCTAAGGCATAATGCACAATCTGATTGGCTGTCTACCTATGAAAAACATGTGGATGGTTCATGGTAAAAGTGCGTGCTCATACATACTGATGTAAAAACTGTTTCAAGCTCCATTTTTTGTGTGTCTTTTTTGGAGAACAAATATGTCTTTCAGGATAAAAATATTGAGTAAAAAGCACATTGTAGATCATTCTTCTTTTGAAAATTTTGTGTGAGAAAAGTTTTTGATGTTTGTTATATAAACATTCTTAACATCAAAAATGAGCAAATGAAATTTTAAGTTACATTTTCTGTGCACACTAGAACACTTTTTAAACAGAAGAAAATAAATCCTTTTCCAATGTGTAAAAACTCTAGCTATGTTATAAAAGGAATGGTCAATGCTATAGTTGGGAGAGCACTCTGGTAGCTAGAGTTTCTAAAGTCTCCTCCTCAAGCAACTCTTGTGCTACCATTGTGCTCTCCCAACTATTTGCATACATCCAGTACACTAGATTTACGCATGCCAAACATTGATCGTTCTTTAGATCTCCTTCCACAAAAAAACCCTGTTACAGTGCAACACACAAAAGTATGACCATTTTTAATGTATTGGCATACTTTTATGCACGGGATTTTGTACGTTAAAGTGCCACATTTATACGAGAAGCTGTCTGGTTTTGCCAAATATGGTGAGTAATAGCTTGTTTGTCAGCAAAATCTGGTGCATAAAAGTATGCAAATACATTTAAAGTGGTCATACTTTTGCACATGGCACTGTAATAAAAACCCCTGTAAATTGCTAATCACCACCACAAATTACAGCAGTGGCACAGCTCAACAGGGTCGAACTGAAAGCATGTGAAGGCACCTCTGGCAGCTGCTATACAGTCCATGTATGACCCTGGAACACAGCTGTAACCAGTTTGAATTAGTTAGGGTTGGTTTGAGTGGAGGGAGGAAAAACTGGAGAACTGGAAAAAACCCTTGGAGTCAGAAAGCAACTAACTCAGCTCACATGGGGTGACTGGGATTTGAACTCCAGACTTCAGAGATGAGAGGTGAAGAGCATTTATCACCATGCTATCCTGACTCCCTATTAAAAAACACTAAATTCCAATTCAGTCATGGAATGAAGGCCACAAGTTTGTTAGGTGAAGCACTACCCTTGCAAAACAAACACAGGTCATATTTTTGTAATCAAGATCATAATGTTATTGTAAAATAGAAACCAAATGATGCAAATGAAGAAGCTAAACCGGAAAAGAAAGAAGGCGACAAAGAAGAGACTAAACAACAAGAACAAGAAGCAACAAAAGAAGAACCAGCTCCAGCTAAAGAAGAAGAAAAGTCGGCTGATGAACTGGCTGCTCCACAGGAAGCTGCCAAAGAAGAGACTGCTGCAACTGATACTGCTGCCGACACTGCTGCTGCACCCTCATCTGAGGAAGCAAAGGAAGAAACTACAGAAGACGCCAAAAAGGAGGAAGCAGCTGAACCAGAACCTTCAGCAGAAGCTGGAACAAAAGAGGAACTATCTGAACAAAATACTGAGATGTGAAATCCTTTTTTTGATCAGGAGGTAAATTCTTGATTCAGTTCTGTCTAATTAGACACCTAATTCATATTGCATTATTTTTGGAAAAGAAATTTAAATTTATAAGAATAAATTGGAAGAAAAATGGATTTAATGGAGCTAAATGATGGTTGAAAAGTCTGAAACTCTAAAATGAAAATGTTATTTTTCAAAGATTCTCATACCTTATTTGTTCATGGTAAGCAATCCAAGTCACACATAACCTTAGTTTTGTAAACTTATTGAAATAGTAGTAAGCTATGGATAAAAGCTGCATATAATCTTTTTCCTTATATTTGCAAAGCTATCATATTCAAAGGGATAAAGTAGGCAAAATAACACTAAAAAGGGATCTGTGGTATCAGTAAATTAATGAAAAGCATATATATGGTACATAAACTATGATGTTACTTCATAGAGAGAAGAGAAATCTGAAGAAAGCATCTTGAAAACATTTTGACAAAGCATTTTGATCTTGGTAGTAAAATGACACCATCATGCGAATGGTCTATGCCACACAATTCATGGTAACTCATGAAGATCAGCCAATTGATCTGTTGTGCTGCCAGTTAATTTGCATCAGGGGTGGATTTAGGGAGTGCGCACACCCCCCCCCCCGAGGTGAACTATTTACTCTTAATTATTGGTGCTCGAGTCCTGATCAAAAGTAGTGCACCTATCCTCAAAAAATCCTAGGCTGCCCCCCCCCCCCCCCCCCCCCCCCCCCCCCCCCACCCCCCCCCCCCTCTTCCCGCCCCCTCCCCTCTCCGTCCCTTCTCCTTCTGCTTTTGTTTGATTCACGATCAAACTTGTTCA
>WUAP02188221.1:0-22123 GCA_015163945.2 Stichodactyla helianthus | reverse complement strand
AACCTTTATAACTTCAAGACGCATCAGTCAAACTCTATAATTTCTTTTGGTCATAGAACAGCTCACCTCATGTAAAACCCACACTGAGAATATTGTCAGATGTGTTATAGGCACTTTAAGTCAGCACTTACTTGATTCTAGCCTCAATGATTGCCGACTTGGATACAATTTTGGTTCTGTGAAAAAAAAAAATAGTTTAACTGTTGTAGTATATTTAGATTGGGATTGCTGTGGTTGGGATACCTTTGTGTGAGTAATAAAGATGACAGATAAGTATACTTGTGTCCTAGGTCTTTACAATCTCTGTCAATTGTTATCAATCTTAGACCCCACATTATACTACAATGGTATTGCATGTACAGTAGCACACGTCTTATAAACAACTGAGCCAACCTGGAGGCCCTGCCATTAGACTGATGTTGATGTACATCAGTTCTGTTTGCAACCAAGCATCAATTGTCTATCTATGATGAATTTGGAATGGCCTATTGCATATCTTCTTCAACATAATATAAAGGCACCCAGCCTACTCACTTATGGCATGAATTTGTTCTTTAAGTTCAGCTATAGTAACATCAGGATTTATCTGACGATGATAATAATAATAATAATAATAATAATAATAATAATAATAATAATAATAATATCAATAGTAATATTATCAATAAATAAGAAAAAAGTAGGCTGTTTGTCATTATGAAAATGAAATACTTTCACTGTAACATACCATAGAATCCCAGTCATAAGCCCTGGAATTTTTATTCATTGGTAAGCATTTTTTGCTGGGCTTATAATCAGGGAGACTTATAATCAGGAGGGAAAATGCATTTGAAATTTGTTGGTATACCTGTAGATTTCTTAAAATTGATAGAGTGTAGGTACTTAACCCATGAAACAGAAACTAATAGTTAATAGACAAATAGATACAAAAGAAAACAATGGAATTAGTGTCTAACATCTATTAGCTAGACTACCGGTAATAACTATTTCACAGGTTATGTGCCATCACTATAGACAACATGATAATAACAGGGATGTGTGAAAGAAATACTTTGTAACATCATGACATGACTTACTGACTTAATCATCTTTGTTCCTTTGGGAACACAGGCCTTTCATTATTGTCCTCCACCTCTACAGGTAAGGTGACAACAATGATTTTGTTTTCTGTAATCAGTAATAGTTTTCCATGTGCACAGGATTAGCCCGCAGCCCAACCCCCACCCTGGAGGACCAGGGATCACTATGCCTGCTTCTAATGCAACGCGATTGTGCAATTTCACACAATTGAGCTAAAATCGCATCAAATCTCACATTTCTTGAAAAATCACATAATTCCTGAAAAACTGCATACTTTTCAAAAAATGCTTAGAATTCAGACTTAATTCTTTACAGAATAATACTCAAATTTAAGAAATACAGATTTAGAAATCATTTTAATATAAATATCCTTGCAGAAACCATGAAAATTGCCAGAAAATTCCTTGAATATGAACATTTTTTTACCATTCGATCTTCAAGGCATCATTTACATTAGAGTGCGAGGGGATTGACACTAATTTTGTTCTAACATCATTTCCTATTGGTTTAAAACAAACCAATCACAGTTGCTGTTATATACTTAATAGTAAACACATGCTTTCATACCCTTTGTACAAAATCATAAACACAATGCAAAAATATAGTTCTTCTAATATACAATAAGGTATTTGATGTTTTAATTTAAAATAATATGCTCCTTTTGTCGTTTGAAATGCATATAAATAGTTTTTCCCATGAAGTACATCAAAATATCAATAAAATAGATCAGTAAAAAATTTCATAATTTGCCACATATTTTTGACTTATAATGCCATATAATTTGCCATTTTTGCCGCACTGTATCAGAAGCCCTGTCCTACCCTTTCACCTATTTGGCCTAGGTGGCCTTACCAGGAGTTTAAGACTCCTGCCAACAAAGCTCTAGGGGTCATAGAAATGCAAAGACTTCCCCACCACAATAGAACTGTTAAGTTGTGACGTATTTCCGGGTCCTCACAAAATGCACTAAAATAAAACCAAAAGGTTTATCCACAATTCCTCCTCCACCTGTAATAAATATGTACACCAATTCCTACTAGGAATAACAAAAGCAAAAAAAAATCTTCAAATAACTGCTTTTCATTTTGGACCCAGAAGTTGTTTTTCACTCGAATTACTGACACTTAACAGCTCTAAGGTGATGATCCCTTTGAGACATCATCACCTTGTAACATCATAATGGACCAAAGCCACTTAGGCCTATTTGTTTTCCTATTTCAGACCACGTGTCATTCCCTTGGGTACTGTTTCTTTGTTTCTCAGTAGTGCTTGAGAAGATACATTAATTTGGATAAGCCTCAAACAAAAAATCGTATTCTCAAGGGATTGATTCGTTGTCTGAAATGGGAAAACATTACACTCAAATGGATTTGGTCTATTATACTACTTTGATAAGAGGACCGACACAAAAAGCTACAGATGTCAATTTGTTAATGTTTGTGTTTTAAAACCACAGAAAACTCCAGACAAAACATGAGTTAGGGAATTCCAAGATTTTTCAAGGTCAAAAAAACATGAGAAGCACTCAAATCAAAGTCCTATATCATAACATAAATAGCTGGGATTCGATTTTGCTGGGATTTTTTCAAGGACAAGGTGGTGAATTTAATATTCACATAGTGTTAAATTTAGCACTTTTCTCCAGTCTCTGGAGTAAGATTTTGTTTAAATTGTTGAAGTTTTGGCTGTTAAAATTTTTAAGACTGCTAAAGTATGTGTTAAATCCCCTGTATCCCTATGCATTTACCCATTAAATCCCCCATCTTGTCACATTAATTCCCTGTCCTGTTCTGAAGGTTCAGGTGGAGGTTTCAATAGGCCACTTCCGAGATATGCTTTGCTTGTCATGCACAAAGGTTTCAGTACAAGGCTCCATGCTAAATTAAATTTATTCATTTCAGTTGTCACAAATCACTGAGCATTTAGCACAGACCCTCATACTCAAACCTTCGTACAAGACAAGCAAAGCATTCTTTGATTGCAAACACGTGACTGAAAATAATGATGTCATTGGCGTCGGCCATTATGGTGGTGCCACATAGAAAGCAAATATGGCGTCAAGTGTAAGTTCACGAGGCAATTCTATAGAGTTTTCAGAATATTTATGATTCTGTGGTTGGACCTGTCCAGGACAGATACAGGGGAAAAGTGCAAAACATCGGATTTGATCCATTTTCTTTAAAAAAAGGTGATTTCAGTGATGATTGTGCAAAAATTCCTAGCATCACATACCCAGACATCGTGAACTACTTGGTTCTCCAAACATCTTGAGCTACCAATAAGCAGATGAGAACGTACAAATCAATGGACGCATATAATTTCTTCGTATCTGGCTTGGTCAGTACTCTCTTAATGAAAGAGGTTCACGCAACCATAGAATAGTAATATTCCGAAAACTCTATAGAATTGCCTTGTGAACTTACACTTGACGCCATATTTGCTTTCTATGTGGCACCACCATAATGGCCAACTTCCGGTTTTGAGGATGAATTTTAATTAGCTATGACGTAGGCTGCAATCGAAGAATATCTCTGAAGTGGCCTATTGACTTGTGCATATATTGAGGAGTTAAAGGATCTAAGATGCAGGTAGACAAAGCAAAATTTTAATATCATTCCGAAAGTATAGCCTTACACTCAACAAGAGGGGACTAGAGGCCTCCTATTATCAATAGGGAAGGGGCTACTCCATTATCAAGTGATGGGTGGTGAGAAAATCTGAAATGCTGATCTTAATATGTATTCAGTAATTTCAAACTCTTTTACAGTTGAAGGAGGCATTAAATTGTTACAGGTTTTCTGAGGAAATACCGAAAAAGTATCAGTGAACTTCTGACCCAACCACCCCTCCCCTCCCAACATACTGTATTCAATGAACGTTTCACTCTTTGCACAACACAATGAAACGCATTAATTATACTTTATTATTTTCAGCATCTTTTCTTCCCTAGCTAATAGCAAACTTACCTCGTCCAAAGTAGCAACAACCTTTAGACTTCTTACTTCTAAAATTTCGAGCTAAAAGACAAAAATAGGGATTAAAATCTCGAGTTCTTCACGTGAAAGTCGAGTATTTTAGGGGGGAAAATGCGTCAAACAATTCATGACATTTTGCAAACTGAATTTTGCAGTGCACTGTATATGCCCTCATGAGCTCTTATTAAAAGAGTTAGGCTTGCTGTTATTTCGTTTACCTTCATTTTGCTGTATTTTTGAGGTTAGAAAATCAGGGTTTCTCTGCAATGATTACAAGATGGCGGCTGTCACGAAGAACCCACGTGTTACATAATACCACAGGTATACCAAACTTCTAAAACATCATTCTTGCGCAGTTAGTTCCAAAACTTGACGGCTGAAGCTTTCGGCTTTTTATATATTTGTTTCGAAATGCAATTTGCCAGCCGAAATTTTTAGTAAAACTCAATTCAAGTGATGATTTTTGTCGGAAGAAATCTACGACTCGTTTTCCCATCCATTCAAATTTTATTATTATAGCGAAAAATAAATGTCAAGTTTATATTATTTCCCCGTCGTATAACCTCTTGAAAACCTTTTTAAAACAAAGCTTGGATGACCCTTCAACTTTATAATGGGAAATAACCCCTGAATGGGATGTTTAGTTCAATCAGGAAGACACCGGCTGAGAGTGAAGTGAACACTTACTTACTTACTTTTCACACTTTTAAAACGACGTCTTCAAACAAATTCAAAATATAACCAATGAATGAAGGGTTATTCGTTATTTCTACAGCCGAAGCCATAATTGCTATCCCAACGAAGACATAACGAATTTTTTCATTGTGTTGTAATCTCGAGGCTGCAATCAAATATTTTCACGTCTTTGTACCTACTGTCAGTCTAATCAACTTGCCTTGGATTTTAAGGAAAATCAGACGACATCTAGGAAAGTGAATGACAGGTGGTAGAGGTTTGGACGTAAAAAAGCAAAAACATCCTGATCTGGTCATGGAATCCGTACTAAAGCAAAACATATAACATTAATCCTTCAAGTAAAGACGTTATTCTGGCCAAGGTAACGATTGCTTACTGGAAAAGAAAAATATTCTTTTAAGAAAAACGAAGTAAATGACGGCTAAGGTACGACCAGGCGCGATACGATGTTTCTATATATAAATAGCTACCCTAGGGTAAATTTGATTACATTACAAAGCTAGATTTTATGCTTTGGAATTATTGTCAACGTTTTTCGTCAGTGTTGAACGGAAAATTGATGAGATGAAATTTTATAAGCTTAAAAGATTCGCGTACTCTTTTCGTACTGAGCTAAATTTAAAACTACATGTTTTTTTGCATTTGAATAATGTTTGTCTTTGATATTCTATTTTCAAGGTTTACATTTTATCTTGAAGCCAAGAAACGGCATATTTATAAAGCAGTTTTTTTACTCTTTATTGTCTTAATTTAGCATAATCTAATTTATGTTTAGTGCGTACTTGGACAGTTCATTTAGTGCGTTTGGATATTTCTCACAATGAAGTAGAATTCGAAAATGAATTCTAAGATATCTTTGTAAAAGAATATTTTAAAACCGCATGGTGAGATACATATATAAAGTTACAATATACTGCTTTCAATTTTTAATGGTAGCTGCTAATGTTTTCTATATTAAGTGCGTCTTTCGCTTTACAGGAAGGTTGAAAGCCTGAAATTCCCTTGGTAAAGTTAGAAACTAAAGTGAGTGAAGTCGCTTTAATTTACAGATTAAATTTCAGTCAATTTAGGCTATATGAATTAAATCGAAGCTAGAAACATGACAAGGTGCACGTATGGTCTGCAAAAGAAAATACTCATGTCTTTAGTGTTTTATTAAAGGGGAACTCAGGTAGGGAATATCTTAGCTCTCTTGCACGTTGGTCACCGTAGAGAGAAAGCAGAAAAGACGTACGTTGGACAAAAGCAATCTCTTGCGTGAGGAAATTGAACCCATTTTCAAGTTCACCATCGAAAAAAGTAATTTGCATAATTTACGCCCTTGAAAACATCGTAAGAGATTCCTCTATACGTGACTTTCTTTATCCTTGAAAAACCATTACCAAATCTGGTTTTATTAAGATAAGATTAAAAGGTCTTTCATCGTAATCAACCCAGTGAAATAATCCGGTCAAGTTGCAGATAGTTGCCTTTAAAAACACTTTCTGTTTTCGAGATTTTGTCCGGTGTTGGCTATGTGCGTGCAAAATAAATAAGCACAGTGGACTATCTTTATCTTGAAAACAAAACTTCTTGTCATTCTTTTTGCTTGAAAACAAAGCTGTTTTGAGAACCAAAATTCAAGTAGACACAGATCAGTAATACTGGTTTCCTGGGAGCGATAGTTTTGACGTGGCTTAACAAAGTACAATTCGATTTTATCCACTAAAGAGAGCTCAGTACAATTCCGATAGTGATAAAAAATTCTAAATAAACAAGAATCAGAGACGTTTTTCATAAACTCTTGAAGCTGAAGGTAAGATGTAACCACTAATGTAATGTTTTATTTACAAATTCTCTCAATTTTCTTCATTTTTGACTACATACGTTTTTATTATGATATGTCGCGTGCTCGGCATGTGTTCTTCAACAGAATTAACATAAAAAGAAATGATTTCTTCGCCAAAACGAGGAAATGTATAGCGTTCATGCTTTTTCGATTCAGAGAAGAATTCGGTTTACCAATCCGAAAACCAGAGTTTAGGTAACGGCTAGTGGTCATTAAACTCTAAGGCAAAGCTGGTGTGATCATAGTTAACTATGGTCAAATCAATATCTTAGAGTGAATTTACTTCATGAACTGCGCGTTGTGATAGGATGCTTAAATTTACACGAACAGAAGGATAATTAAAAACATACCGTGTATGTGCTGCATATATATTGTATGTGTTTCTAGTTTCGCGGTTTTTGTCACACGTGACTGGATTGGAAAACGCACCGCCGGGCGTTGCTGTGCCGACACTAGCTCGAACCGCGATGGTTTCATGATTTTTTAATTATGCTTTCGTTAAATAGAAAGTTACAATATAAAAATGCTTTAAAAATATTTTCTGAATCTCGAACATAATTCGCTTAGTAGAAATTAAAATGCTGAAAATTAGGGGAAGGGTTCACGTGCGTATCAAGACAGTAAAGCAGTGAAATGGTTTCCCATGTTGCGATTCACCGTTACAGCGTAAATTAAAGAAATTTCAAAACGTGATGACTACAAATAGCTTCCTACCGATTTAATACTCGCACACAAAGACAAAGTCTTTTCTACATTATTGTTTTTGTGCTAAATTTCGCTTCGAGAAAATATCTGATTTTTTATAAGATGTGAACGTGCACAGGGCGATATATCAATGGCTTCCGCGTTCAATGACTGATTGGAAAATCATGATTTTGCTTTTTGGTAGCATTTCTAGAGGAAACCATTACTGATAGCAATATAATGATAACGTTCGTTTATGGTTTTTTAATGTTTTGTAGTTTAGAAAGTTCCAAAAAAGCTTCAAAATCTGAAAAACCGATCGTCGTATTTACAGACTTTGGCACTAAGTACCATTAATAATTTTTCATATTGCTATAGCTTGCGTAGACTGATTCCATAAGTCGTAGTTTTCGCTCCTTTGTTCTTGGTGGTCGCTCAACTAACCCGTGAGTGACAAAAAAGTCGACAGAGAGCGAACTGGGAGCGACTTATGGAATCAGTCTATAACTTGCGTTAAGTCATGACTTCTTAACTGAATATGAAGATTCCCCAGCAATTCCTTACTTTCCTTAATGTGTATCCGCCTTTCTGAAAATCAACCACACGTTTTCGGTTTACTAGTCCGATGTGTTAACCACTATACCATACTAAGGACCAACCACGTTAGAAACGCAGCCGGACAATGTAATGTATGTGACAACGGTAGGGGATCCCAGGGCGTTATTTTTTTCTATGGGTAAGCTGAACACCCTTGCTATGATCAGTAACTTGAAGTCTCTCTCCATTAGAACTACTAGTCCTATCAAGTTCTGATCCATGTGGGAGACGTTAGAAAAGTTAGACATGTATGAGCGTTCAGTTTCGTCATTCTCAAATAAAAAATCGATTTCATGTATTGCTGAGATATTTGTTACTATTAGTGACAAATCTGCGTTTGTGCCGTTAAATCAGAAATCTCTAATGGATATGTATACTTCATAACTTGTACGCGCACTAAGAGTACCCTACAATACTATTGAATTCATTTTCAATCAAATATTTCAGATCGATAAAATAAACTTATCATGGACGAATTCGAAATCCCGCTACCACCAGACATGTCTAGCCCGAGTAAACGCTCCACGGCTACTGAACACCGCACAATCCAAGAAAACCCTTCCTCAAAAGAAGAGCCCAACACCACCATATCACAATCACCACGACCAACAGCCGGACCTCTCACCAAACGATGGTTCCGCGAACAGTTTGGTTTGCGCAAAGGAGGCACCAAAACTCCCAAAATCATCGAACCGGCCACTGAGAGACCACAAAGACAAGTGGGTCTTAGACGGACAAGTTCGCTACCCGACCTTGCTTCTATGCTAGATGCTGCGTCACTTAAAGGTTCTCAAGTGAATACGCTCTGTAGACATCGGTCGTTGAGAGGAAGCCGTCCTGTCAGCTCTATAGTTGTCAAGCATTAAATCCTGGACGACAGACAGACAATCGTTAAAGTATATGTAAATAATCTTGATAAAGCAATGGTTCTAGATCTCGAACGGGCAGCAGTAGAAAAATTTTCCATACCTTTCGCAAGATATAGTCGAGTTAGTCCAATACTGGCCAAAGCCTCGATTTCAGTACGTACCATCGTGCACTGAGCAGTATCGTAATCTGATACAATGGACTTCGCGCGGGATGATTAAACAAACTAGAAAAGTTGCTGAAACGATATATAATTTACACAATACCACCACTAAGAAACTGCTGCGGTAATGAAATCGAGGCTTTGGCTGGTACTGGACTCACTCAACCATATCTTCAGAAAGGCCTATTCCCTCTTCAAAGTACCAATTAATTCCGTCTTTCCAAAATTTTCCAATAACAGGGGGTAGGTGGGAAACGTCTGCATGCACTAGTTACACCCTAACGCTTTCTGGGGCTGACGGCTTTAATATTAAAAGAGAAACGAGTAAATAATACTGATGGGTAGGTTACAATTCTAAAGTTTCTATAGGCAGGCATTGCACACCAGGCGAGTTGCAGTTGCGAATAGGACATTTGCTTGATTACGTCAGGAACCTCTACTACCAGAATCCCTTGCACACTTTCTTTTGTTGAGTTAATTAGCACCAATTGTCTGATTGTCTTTCTATTCTCATGAGGAAATACAAATTTAAATATGAAAGAAAATACGCGAAGCATTCTGGTAGTAGTGGTCAAATGACGCCATCATACAAACGTCCTATTTTGGTGCCGCAATCGATCACTGCAAAAACATTCAATCGATCCATACCGACTGTTATATAGTTACTGTTGCTATAACCGACAAGCGATAACTTTTTATCATATTACGTCATCAAAACAAATGTGGATTAACAAAAGCCGTATGCAGTTTAGATAAATTAAAAGTTTTTATTCCGAGAATACATTTAAAGAATCGCCAATAGAAACTAAAAATCTCCCTGAAATCGAGACGTTTAAGGTGTTGTTACACTAGGCAATTTTCCTCGCAATTTTGTTGCAAGACAAGTTGTGCGAAACTTTACCTAGTTAAAATACCAAGTGTCTCGCAATAGCCCACTTTCGATATATGGTTGAGTGATTACACACAATAAAAACCGAATCGAGGCTCCGGGGAATAACAATGAAATAATCGTAAGATCGAGCATGTTATGTTTCTTCAAGCAACATAACCTACTCAAGAAACAAAAAACATACTCAATCTAATCATTTACCAAGCAAATAACATCGAAATAATCGTTATTGTTTTGTTTCCCCGGAGCCTCGACTTAGATCTTATTGTGTGCGATCACTCAACCAAAATATCGAAAGTGGGCTATTCTGTTGCCGCAACCGTTGCGAGTAGAACTGAGTTCTACTTTTCGCAACAAAATTGCGAGACGTTACCCCATAGTAACACTCCTCTGCCTAGTTTAACACCCCTCTTGTAACATGTCTCGCAACGATTTGCGTTAAAAGCCAGTTTCCATCCCAGTCTTCTTTGGTCATTGTTGCGAGGCAAGGTGTCCTAGTGTCACATCTCACTGTAAGTGCAACAGCAACGCACTTATTTTATCCATGATTCGTACAGATTCCTCAGTGAAAACTTCCAAAACTTTTTCAAAACTTACTGACTCAAATTTCCAAAACTGCTGACCAAAAGTGCCAGCGGGTATTGATTTGCAGCAGGCAAAAAAAAAAAAAAAAACAACATCGGCGTTTTTAATGAATACAAAGAAAACAGTTCTTTGCAAGGTAGGAGCTGGGCAACCATCAAAAAATTCATAACTTTTCCATAGCCCAGTGGTCGAAAAAGGAATTTTCCAAAACTTTCCAGGTCCTGTAAAAATGCATAATCAATTTCCAAAACTTTCCAAAACCCGTACGAACCATGTTTATCGCGCTAACAAAATTGCGAGACAAGTTGCAAGGAAAACTACCTAGAGTAACAGCATCTTTATGATGTTATTGTTGGACCTCTGAATTGTTAAGCTATTGCTTGAGTAGATCTATGCATTACAGCATCAAAATTGCAAAGAAACTTGCAAGGAGTAAGGGATTTCTAACATTTTCTAATAACACTACGTAATGTTAGTCTTTCCCATCCACCCTTGTGTTTTTGCCAAGACTAACTATCCTAAATAGCCTTAATAAAAACCATCTAAACATATACGCCTCTTGTTTTTGGTTATGGTACTTTTTAAATCTTGGTGAGACATTTTCAGTTGCATTGTCTAAACATGAAATTTACTGCGGTTTTCCGTTTTCTGCGAATTCAGACATTCCAACGGCTAGTGGATTTTTGCCTTCCGCCAATAACAAAGATAAGAGGTACCGACTAATTAGCATTGATTGACGGCAGCGAAAAAGCCATTTCACAACTAGCCATTGGAATGTCTGAGTTCACAGAAAACGGAAAACCGCAGTAAGACCCATACACAGCACACAACAGTGGAGGATCAAGATTTCGTACAATATCCTACACAATTAAGTGGATTATGTGATTTTGTAATAAGAAATTAAATTAGTTAGATAGAAACAGTATAGTCTTTAATGGAAAAGAGCCCTTTGGCATTTTCTTTTGGATTAAGGACTGGCCATTATTTATCCCCTGGGGGTAGAAAGGGGGGGGGGGGGTTTGGAGGATTTTTAATTACACCATAAAAATTATCTGATCCCACCTTGAGGCACTATGAAACTTAAGTGATTGCCCCTCATTTTTCAAACAAATTTATGTTATCTCCCCTTATGGTCTGTTGATGTTTTGCTGATCCCACCTTTGTGAACCCCCTAAAATCCTCTGACCTCCCCCCTCAGTCCATAATAATGACTGGACCCTACGTTCTTAGTTTATTTCCTCAATACAACATTATTCAGTCCCAACAATGCATCATAGCCATCTTGATCAGCCTCTTGAAGCTGTTTCACATCTCCCTTAGGCATTGATCTGATATTATCAAGCCATCGACTCTCTCTCACTAACACATCTAGTCCTTCAAACTGCTCTACACAGGCCGTCAACAGCTGTACCCCCAAAAACCACAACTCACTAATATTATTCCACTCTCCCTGACATGCAATTCTCAGAGGACTTGATGTCTCAGTAGACAATGAGATTCTAGTTGCCTCTTTTAAATAATATATACTTGATTTCAAAAACTCCTGAAATTCAGAATTTGAGAAATCATTGGATTCCTTTTGATGTCTGCTTAACATAAGACCAAGAACAACCATATGAGCAACCAGGACGACACTTTCTGGATCTTGGTGTATTTTAGGTAAAATAACTAAAATGTGCCTCTGAATTTCACAAAAGCTTTGATCTTCCTTTACAAGCTGTGGCTCTGTGACAGCAAAGTTTAATAACACACCAAGTAAAGTGACCAAAGATGACTTGGTATTGTCACTTGTGGTTGAGTCTTCAAGACATTGTTTCCAGAGGGTCGAGTAGTACGTAGCAAGGACATGGTGCATGCGGTTCTCCACAAGAATTTTCCTGGATTCATCATGGGCAGAGAAGTGACCCAAGGCAGGCAACATGAATGGTATCATATCCACAGGTTGATCTTCTGGTTGACCATCTGTCTCCATTGGCTCTTGAAAAGAAACTTTCTTGACAGCAGTGTTGCTTGGTTCTTTGTTCAAAGAAGACAAAGTTGTCAATTTTATTTGCCTCAAAATATTATAATTCCTTGTGGGAGGTCATTCTACCTAATTTGATTCATTTTTCCCTTTGAGTGAGATTTTTTGGGGGGTGGGTAAGGAGTGCTTTATACTGAATTTTTTAGTAAGGATCAGAGCTGTGAAAAAAATAAAGCATACAGTATTTGGGGGGAGTAGACTAGGATGGTGAGATCAACCAATATTCCCTTTCTCTAAACTAAATCTAATTACAAAAACAAAATACTTATTATTACAAAGATATTTGTTGAAATATCAGGATTTTTCCTGTTTCTAAAACTTCATACACAGTGAAGATTATCATTTTTATCCTTCACATGTGAGGATATCACTGTTGCCATGACTACACTCATATCAACCAATCACAAATCGCTTTAAAGGTAGTGTTACCCTAGACGATTTGCAATACCATTTTTTGCAACAATGTTGTGTGAATGTTGTGCAAAAAAAAATGATTTTCATGTAACATGGCATGCAGGAAAATGTTTTATGCAATCTGTGTTATGGCAAAACATTGCAAGATTTTTAATTGACTTTAACATCCCCTTAAAACTTTTCCTTGAACCAGCATATTTCATCTATATTTACACCATAAACAGAACATTACATAACCACTTGGAGATACAACTTTTATCTTCTTGTGTTGAATATCTCTCACTATCCACTCTGCCCACTAGTAAGAGATATCATCAACACTTGAAGTTAAAATTCATATCTGTGCCCATGTAATATCCTCTATGTATCTCACCTTGATCAGCTGAATCCACTCTATCCTTAGCAAGCCTTATCAGAAAAGGCAGCACCTTATTCACTTCTTTCTGTAAAGCCATAGATTCCTCAGCCAGCCATGCACACAGCACTCTAGCAGATGCAATTACCAAATACTTTTCTTGTGCCAAAACCTCTTCAGCTTCGTAATTTACTGCTCCCTGTTGAAGGAATGCTAATACTGACATCATTGCTTCTGTTACTTGTGAGTAGAGCTTTGATATCATTGCTTCATCCAGCTTGTTATTCGCTGCTGCATGATTTTGATTAGCATCTTGGTCATCATTCATTGTTATCAAGAAAGAAATGACATTTTCTAGAATGTTGTAGCATGACATCAAAAGTGTGGATTTTTTAACTATCTCTTCTGTGTTACCATCATCTAATATCATTCTTATCTCTATAGACACAAGGGTAACAATAAAAGTAAAGAATGCAGAGTCATTCTGATCTCCAGTGTCACAACAGAATGTCCATTTCAAACCACATCCCAGTACTTCAGTAACAACAGATACCAAGATCAATGCAGGATCTCTCTGAGTTTCTGTAACTTTCCCTTGAAGAATATCCCTTAGTCCTGCACACAAATCAACAAGCCATTGATCTGTGTCTAAGTGTTTCAAAGCTTCTCTGAATGCCATAGTTTCAGCATTGGAAAGAAGTCCAAGAACATTCTTACACATAGCAAACTTGTTCATGTCTTGTAGTGTTTTTATTTTGTTGGTGCTGAAGCTCAACAGATTTACCAAGTCCTTGGGATGCTTTTTCCACACTTCTTTGGGAATAAATGTAGCTATATTCAAGAGTACAGTCCAGGCCATATCAGGTCTATTGACGTCGTTAGTTATAACTTCACATAAAAATCGCATAGTTTCTTTGTTAAGCAATGCCTCAGAGCCTGTAAAAGTCGACGAAAATGAAATAAGTATTTGATAAGCATCGTCCACGACTGGCTTCTCATGTGAAGGATTTGAAATTATCTGATTCAGAAGGTGGATTTTAGCAACCATTTGAGGATGTAGGATTAATCCATCATCAGTTGCGAAGCAAGCCAATATAGCGATAGCTAGGGACTGATACACTCCACTATTGCAATCCTCTGGCACGGATCTAGTATTCAGAAGCCTGTTAATAAACGTGAATCCAATAGCATCGAATAAAAGTCGTCTTTGAGCGCCATCAAGGTTATCTGACTTCACCAATCGTGTTATTAGGAGAAGAGAAGCAAATCGTTCGTTGTCGTTTTTAGCTGATTTGAACAATGAAATACACTTTTGTAAGGCAGCATCCTGTTCTTCCGGAGCAGTTAAAGCCTTTTCTTCGAGTTTTGAAGCCATTTTTTAATCAAAATAATTTTTTTAATGTCGTAAAATGAACGTTTGATTTTTACACGTGCGCCGCCATATTTGATGTTATCTGCGTGCGCATTAAATTCTGAATGAAACCGCTGGTCACTATTAGTCTTGAATTCCGCTGAACACTAATCTCGAAGGCTCAAGAATACATGAAAACAACAAGAAGTCGTTGTGAGAAGATGTCAGTGAAAGAACAGAAGAGAAAAAATGTTTTTTACAGCGTAAAATAACTACGATGGGAAACTAAAGGAGACAAAAGAATGGCTAGTGTACTGGGGCACTTACATTTCTGGTCGATGAAAAAATTGGCCGTAGGAACTGGTAAAAAAATCCATCATTTTATGAACCATAAGTTATTTTGTTCGTTTGTTTGTTGTGAGATGTTTTCAAGAGATTCCTTTGAGTTTTATTGCCGTAGAAATAGTACTGAACTAAATGATTTACTGTTTTTGGTCAGTTATGTATAACAACATAAGCACAGATAGGTATGTGCTGATGAGGAAGATAACCTGTCATTTAAGGCTGTTGAAGAACAAAAAATTATTTATGAATTTGTTAATTTTAGGTCTTGATGTTGGTACAAACTGCTATCATGAGAAAACAACAGGTATAATGATACTAATAGTTTGTTGTAGACATGAAAAGGCCACTAATAATACTTCAAAATACAAGTATTGTTATTGCTATTTCCATGGTTCTGATAATTAAGTTATATAATACTATAATTTTGTATAACTGTGAAATGTCCTGGCATGGTTACAGATGCTGTTGGACCAATCATGACAAAGCTTATGACTGACCAGCCACTTCATGCTCTAAATGGTCAAAAATCATAAAGCCAATTAAGAAAACATCTTCATGTGCATCCATGTTTATTCTATACACTCAATTGCAAAATCATTGTAGGGTTCAAAACATAGAGCATAGAAGCTGATACCATGAAAATGGTGCATGGCAAGTATATTACTAAAAATACCATGTTTCCTCACGTATAAGGCACGCCTTTTTACACCTTTCAGAATTATGATCTACTAAAAATCTTTTTCCAAGTTGGGGGTGCACCTTATAGGCGAGTACTTTCAGTTTCTTTTTTTGATATATACTTGTTAATCGCTACTATAAACAAACAAAGACTACAACAACCATGTACCGTATTTACCCGTGTATTAGTCAACTTGCTGTATAAGTCGACCCCCAGAAATCCCAGGAAAAATTCCGATTTTAATGTATATCCTTTTATAAGTCGACCCTAGTTTCTTCTAAATTCCAAGTAGCTTTTTGGATGAAATGTGAACTAAATTAAAAACTGAGAGATGAAAAATATCAAAGATTCTTGCTCTTGTTATCGAGCACGCCGCCATTTTGTTTGCTTAGCAGCCTCCCCTGCTTCTCAGCCCATATGTTAGATGCATATTGGGATGACCCATGATTTATTCATATACTGTTGTAAAACATAGGTTCTCAGAATATAGTTTCTGGCATGCTTTATATTGACTGCGTAGTATAAATGAGTAATTCGCAATATAATTATGTGACATTTCCCAGAATAACTTTTTGTCTCAGCTTCTATATTCTACAATGAGCCAGACAGCGATTTTTCAATTTGCCTTTCTGAAGTTCAAAGAAAGAACGAGCACAAATACTTTATTTCATCCCCAAAATCAATCCCAGAATTCAATGCAAGAAGGCAGCACTTTTTGATCTTGTCCCCAAATTCAGCCCCACAATTCTGTGCGACATGAGTTCATTCCCAGTCCTCTTTTGAATTTTGAAAAAGGGGAATTGAGTGTAGTCAAACCTTTGTAACCATTGTAATATAATAGGGATGTACATTTATACCTAGGTGCCACAGGTGACAATGGTTACGCACAGTACAAACGGCTATGGGCAGAGCAGAGGGCAATATCATGGACGCTGAAAAACAAGAGACCTGAAAAGTTACGAGACAGTTTAAGGGAGTGTGAGGTATAGTGGCATGAAAACTTATGATGATGTTTTATACTTCACAGTTACAGTGCATTAAAATGGAATCTTTTTGAATAGGAATTGCTACAAAATTATAAAGTAATATTCACAAGATGGAGAACTCTAAGGAACTTGCAGGTAGATTCAAATAAATACAGTAGTGTACACTGAATAAGTTAATGAAAGAAATAGTCAACATTCGTCTTTCCAAAATTCAAACTGGACACAAACTGTTTCTTGTCCCCAAAATCGATCCCAGAATCCAATGCAAGATGGCGGCACCATCTTGTCCCTAAATTCAGCCCCACAATATTGTTACCGTATACTACCAGTGCCAGAATGCTTTGTAAAAACTCTCTATTATTCAGATTGGTAAGATTTGCCTTACAATAGAATAAGCCACTCAAAGCATTCTGGTCTTGGTGGTAAATTATGCCAGCCATCATGCAAAATATGTACTATTAGGGACTGGTCATTACACCTTATTTTCATAATTATGTGACCTAGAGCACACCAGACGTCTGGGATTTTGGCTTCCGTCAATCAAAATAATTACTAACTCAGACTGTTGAAACTTTGATTGGCAGAAGCCAAAATCCCAGACTTTTGCAGTCTCCGCTCAATGTCTGGGCCGCGTAATTTTGAAAATAGGTGTAAGTAAAGGGGGAGCTCATGCAGATAGTGGTGTAGCAGCATTTTTAGGCTTTACAAAAGAAGGACCTAAGAGAGACAATGGAAAATATTTAGGGGGAGAAGTCACCAAAATTCATGCAAGTAAAAAATGCACCAGACCACATCCTACTCTAATCAACGACTGGTCCTTTAGTACAAGAGAAGCATGAGAGTGGTACAAGGTGAAGCCAAGTGCAACTCTAAAAATGTCATACATTTAGCTGTTTAGCTTCCCAAGTGCTCAGCAGCCAATTATCATGATTAATTTTGCTGTTACAGTATATATTTTGTTTTGTTTTAGTTCCTGTTGAGTAATGGTGTGGTCCTGTCCTTCATGGTGGCCAGTAATTCTGGTGACATTAATGCAATATTTATTGATAAATCATTGGTTGGAAAAATACCTGATCAAGTTTGTCATGGTAATTGCAACTTACAGTAGTTTACAGTGTATCCACTCTTTACATTGTATATTAAGGTATTAGTGCATGAAATTTGGGAAAAGATGAAATGGAAATTCATAGCCATATAGTTACTGCACTGTACTTTATCACAACAACAACATGAGTACATGTATGTCATATAATTGTTATTTGTATTTTGGCAGCTGTTATGACAGAAGGATTCCTGGTTTTTTCTTTCTTGGACAAAGCAAAACTGTTTTATGTTTATCTTGGGAAAAAATCCAGCTTGGACTTAAAGAAGGCAGAAAGAATTTCATCGCTTGAACCAAAGGTACATGGCTTGCATACAACTTTTTCAAAAAGCATTGTCACAACCAGAAGTGATAAGCTACAAGTCAGGACTGAAGGCAGATGTTGTTAGTATTATGCAGCTGAGTTTTGGGGCACACAATGTCATATGGACTTGGGAAACATAGCAGCCTATGCCAAAAAATTAAATTACTTAGTCTGTGAACAGAAAAACTACTGGATAAATCACTAAAGGCCTTGATTGCTGTCTTGTCTTGTTGTTTTTGGCTGCAACAACATTTATTAAAATAGTTATTCCTAAAGTTACTCAAAGCCAATGCTCATTTTTCAACAACACTATCAAATGTACTACTGGTGATCGAGTATTTATCTGACAAGTTATAGCTGTATTTAAAATATATAATATATATATTTCACTTTGTTCCTAGATGTTGTATGCTGAATTTCCAGGCCCTAATAACAAAAGAATTGAAAGACAACTGTCAGTCAATCAACGGCAAGACATGGTTAGTAAATGTATAACTTTCCCTTGCACTTGGTAATGTACTGTCAACTTTGATGCAGCATACCTAAAACATCCAGTGTAACTGCACCACATAAGATAAAAATAATTCCTATCCTGCAGTATTAATAATAATAATACAGTAGGTGGATTAACAGTAAGCTGCAATCATAAGGATATATCAAGAAGCTGTGTTTATGTTACTATAACTTCAGGTTGCTGTTTGGTGGGCAACACAGAGTGATGAAGCATGGCCTTGGTCTCCAAACTCAGAGAGAGACAGGTCAAATATGATTATCTTTGGGATTAATGGGTATGTTAAATGCAAGTCATACTGTAAGTTCTCACATACAAGTATTAAATGATTGTCTTGCATTCACAAAAAATATGCATTCCCATGCATCACTGTTTTTGTCAATTTTTGTTTCAGGAACAAATTAGAAATGTTGTGCTATGTTCGAACAGAGTGTGACCCTTTGGATTTGTCATTCAGGTATTCAAAAGCAAATATACATTGGCTACCATTTTCATCCAGGCTTGCCATACAATGAATCACAAATTTTTTTTATTATTTTTTAACAGTTACAACCAGCCTCATCATGTGCATACAGTCGAGCAGTCATTATCAGGAGGAGATACATCAAGTATTGATAGCTGCATTTATGAATATACCAAAAACAAGGTACTTTCAGGCTGTACAAACACATGGATTTTCATAAAAACATTAGTGAATGCAAATGACTTACTACATGTATGCTGTGCTGGCTGTGGCTGTGACTGTTGCTGTGCTGTACTGTTAGTAGCTGACTGTACTTAAAGTCTTGTTGTTCTGTTTTGAGCTGTACTGTTTCTTACTGTAATGTGATGTGATATGGCTCATGATCAGACATCCCCATATACATGGAGTGGAGCCACATGCCTGTAGAATATGTACTTTTAGTTTACAGGTTTCAACATCTTGTCCGGGGCACTTTGATGTCAGATTGTGGGGGCAGGGATGGCAGAGATGGGGGGGGGCTTCAGCCCTCCCACTTTTTACGAGAATGACATACATGCTCTACTGTCAGCAGTAAGGATTTACTAAGCCAGTTTCCCCCCACTTTCAGAACTGCTCTGCCACCCCTGTGTGTATGTTTACATGAAGTGACCTTTTTTTTACCAGATTGAGAGAGTTGCAGTCACAACAATTCCCATCAACCGTAAGTTAGTATGAATGATACTCTACATCGTGGGATATCACTGTACCCCCATACTTACATGTAATATGTATTCACATGTCAGTCTGTATATTATGATGTTGACATCAGCACACAGGTGTAGCAACAGGGTGAGGGATGATTTGCAGTTAGTGGGGTCTGACCCCCTTAACAGAAATAATGGAGACATGTATGCATACTTCATTGTAGACCAGCTGACAGCTAGTGTTCTCAGTGTTATTTGTGACATAAAACTATATCCCAGCATCTCCTAACCCCCTCCCCACAACACACACTCAGTTTCACAAACACACTCACTCTTAAGGTCTTAGGGTCTCTTACTAGGTCTCACCTATCAGTTAAATTGTATACTTGATCATCAGCACCTGTTACTGTACATCAAAGAAACCATGCTGAAGATAAATTGCTGCTTGGATGTCAGGATGGAACACTCGTAAGTGCTATTATAATTAACCCCCCACCTTGTACATGCATACACTGTAGAGTCATTTGGTTTAATAGAGAGTTTACCATCTAAACTCCTTGGTATTAAAAATCTTTATCAATGCCATGTGATTGATTAATTTTGCTTAGATGCTGTATGACAGTCACCGACGAATCACTCAGATGACAAAGGCAGCTGTTGTAAGTGTTCTTGCATCCATGCTTCTTGCCATCCATCCATCCATCCGTCATCCACCCAATCACATATCCAAAGATCCTTCCATTAATCTATCCAATCCTTTGTTTCTATCAATTACCTCTCTTTCATTCCATTCACTTTTTTCATTTGATTCCATTCATTTAATCCCAACATTTCATTCCTCTCATCCCATTTGATTGCATTCATTCATTTTTTCAAAGATGCCTTCTCATATTCAGTGGCATCCAGCTGACTCTCTTGTCCTCATATGCAGTCAAAGAGGAGAAATCCAGGTAAAGTATTTTCTTTGGCATTAAATGACAAGATATTTTAGGTACATTTAAATGTTTAGAACTGTATACATGACCTTTTGATGGTACAGTGGCAGTCTTCATTTCATTTTTCTTTTAATGTCTGCTTCATGAGAAACCCTTAAATGTACCAGACTCAAGCTCATAACAGGAACAGTGCTAATCTGTTTGTTTTGTTGTAGGTTTTTGACATGGCTTTAGCTCCGCTTATGATTCAACTTATTGCTGAAAATCCCAGACCAAGAAAAGTCCTAGGAGTCTATCAATACTTCCAGTAAGTAGATACTGAATGATTTTAAAGTAGATTAATTTACAGTCAAAATGGCTCAAGCGGACCCCAAGACTCCATTAATGATTTCATTATTCAAATATTGTCTGAGTTGATTTATTCAAACTTCAAAATCAATTCTGCACTCAAATTGTGATTGGATTCTTCAATGATTAGTGTGAAAAGGTAGAAAAACTTCACAGAAAAGTCAGTATGAAATTTGTGTGCATTTTCAATCAAAATTCGTGATTTTGCAGCAGTTTATCTGATTGGACTATAATAGATTCAAAAAAATTCAATAATGTAAGGATTAAGGCAAGAGCTGTTCCAATTAGAAATCAAATTAAAGCTTACAGTGCTGCCTGATCCCATTTGAAGTGTGGTGTAACCATTTGCAGATCTTATCAGAGCAAAGGCAGCATCATTTGCCCAATTTTTAAACAAAGAAATAAAACCCAGGGGAATGACACATGACCTGAAATGGGAAAACATTATTCCCAAGTGGATTTGGTCAGTTGTTACAATTACTTTATTAAAGAAACCCTAATCTCAGACAGGGCCCATGGCCAAGCTTAAAAGTTTCAGGGCTATTTTTTCTCCCATACAAGGGTCACAGTATCGTTATTGTTTGTTCATTCTGTTTTACTACCTATGGGCTTACAAGTGGTGAGACCATAGTCCTACTAGCCCCTCCCCCTCCGGGGACCCTGTCAGAGGTAAAAGCCACACCCCTCTCCCCCTGAAAATCTCTTTTACCATTAAATCGTTTCTGTATAGGAATCCTGTCAAACTGGATCTGGTTTCCTGGTCATGCGAAGCTCCCATTATGAACATCACTGAAGGAAGTGCTGGTTGCCATGACAACCTGTTGATACTCTTTGACGGTGGTCCTGTGTGTATGTTAAGAGTAGAGCTAGGTGTAATGAGTCACGGTAAACTAGGAGCTGTTGAGTTGGTCTCGGAGTACATCAAGCACAGCCAAGGAGAAGAGGCAGGTTTAGAAGTAAAATAATAAAGATTTCCGATTTAACGGCACAAACGCTGATTTGTCACTAATAGTACCAAATATCCCAACAGTAGGAAATATATCTTTTACTTGAAAATGGCGAAACTCTGAATGACGTACATGCTTTGTATTTACTATGGTCTGCGCATGCCTAACTATCCTGACGCCTCCCACATGGATCAGAGCTTGATAGGACAAGTAGTTCTGATAGAGAGAAATTTAAATTTACTGATCATAGCAAGTGGGTTAATCTTGTTAGTAGATGGTCATGTTTATCCTGTTTACAGTTTAGTAGTTTAGT
>WUAP02188110.1:0-22131 GCA_015163945.2 Stichodactyla helianthus | reverse complement strand
TTAATGTTATTCCTTTCTTACTAAATTACAAAAGTTCTTTCCTCCTATGACAACCTTCTTGCAACTAGGTGTATATTAAATATTAAATATTAAATTAAAAAAAAAGTATAGCTTTAGATCTCAAACGTACGTTGTTCGTACGAATAACATCCATGTTAGATTGCTGGATATGTCATTTAATTATCAAAAAGGTTAGTTTGATGGAACAGTGTTTTTCCTCTCATTGAAGGCAATTAAAGTTTAAGTTATGCTACAGAGCAATTATAGACCAAAAAATCATGGATCTATGAAAAAATGCACAGACTTTAAAAGAAAAATAACTTTAAAATTGATGTGGTTAGCGAAAATAAAATTGTCTAAGAGTGATCAGTGGAGTTATAAATTTAAGAAACAAAATTGCACTTAAATTTAGCATACATGTTTCGGCAGTGACGCTGCCATCGTCAGTGTTGCAATGATCGTTAAGCAGTGAAAGATAAATAAATTGGAGTGAAAACAATAAAACTTGCATAAATTACAATAATAACAAGGGTATAATACAGCAAACCTAAACGGAGAGCTTAAGGTTGACTTATTTAACTTGCGCATTAAGAATAGGTTTTTCCCAGAGGATACGTAACGCTTCCTTGATTTTGAGCGCGAATTGTGTGTTGCGTATTTCTAAACGCTACTGTGACAACATTAACATCATCTTAGCCTTTACTTCGCTTAAAATAGGTAGTCTGTTGGATGTGAAAGACCCTATCCCCATTGGACTCCGCTCGTGTGTTGTATATAAATTTTTGTGTGCATGCTATGGAGCCTGTTATGTCGGAGAGTCCAGCCGACATTTCAACACACGGGTGAGATAACAATTGGAAAAGGATAGGGTCTCTCACATTTACAGACATATAAACAGCTCACCAAACTGCTCAAATAACATCGAGGACACTGTTTTAGTATTTTAGATACGGCCAACACCAATTCGCGGATATTGAGGTGAACTTTCGTTTAATACCGCTAATCAAAAGCCGTTAGAAAAATACTTAAAGTATATTGATACGAAATGTATATAAAACGTTTAGTAGTTCAGTTAGAAGCAGAACTAGATTGAAAGTAGACGTTACTGATACAGGAATTAAGATAACATAAGATACAGGCAACAAAAGGTTTGAAGACCAAACCAAAGGATATACATTCCTCCAAAAAATGTTTATACCGGAGTATAATTCCAGAGAAAATCGAAAAATAAACTTATTAAATGTCAAAAGAGAAGTCAGTTAAGCAGTAGTCAATTAGATTTTTAATCAGACATTGATCCTAATGGCTAGCTAACTCAAATTAAAATTCTACAAAAAATGAAAATTTGAACACTGCACGTTTAGTGACTATAAGAGTATAGATACCAAGGTAAACTGCATCATTGCCATCCCAGTTGATTAGGAAATGGCATAAAACATTCATGATAGTTCATTTTAGAGTGTGGAAAATAGCAACGATCAAATCCAACCACTTTTATATATTTTATTTCTTAGTTTGTTTTTAACCTTTTTCAAAGTAGTGAAGCGATGATACTTTACCTGAATCAACAGCTCGTCTTTTGGCGTGGTCTAAAGATGCAAAACTTGAGAAGAACGGTTTTAAATTCTGGAAAACCTCAGGTGTCAATACGCGTTAGGAATTCGCTTCAAACTGAATTCTTAATTCAAGTGCCTTTCAAGATAACATCTTTAGCAACTAGGCTCGGAAACAGAATTTTAGGCCAATTTTTTTCTCTTTGAAATGCTTGCGTGAACTCAAAACAAAAACTAATTTGACAAAATAAAATTGGAAACAACTATAGCTTTATTTATGTCTTAAATTTTGACCGTTTGTTGACAGCATCTTATCTTTTTCTGCTTTTCACTATGCAAATTTGAAGCAAATAACGAAAAAAGCAAATGACAGAGTTGCAAAAGTATTAATAATGGTTCTAAAAAATCTCGTTAAATAAATTAATCCCGAGAAATTTACAACAAGAAAATGGTATTTTCAATGAAGAATTCCTCTTTGCTTCTTTCGTGTGCTTTCAGGTTTTTACTTTAATTCTTCCTCTCTCTAATTTCTTCCACAACAATCAACACTTTTACAAATTCCAGCTCGAGTACTTAGGATGAGCGAGTCGCGCAGCCTTAGTCGGTTAGTTTAGCAAAGCTATTCATAATGTATACACTTTATATTTAATTGAAACTCATTATAACTGCTATTATGATATTTTTCTATCGTTAACTATAAATGTGGCATTTATATCATAAAACGTCTTTATAATTTGTGTTTTTCGCTTTGGTCTTATACGCTTTTAATGACTGCAGTTTCCAAATTCTGTCAGACAAACGATCAAGTAAGACATGAATGTCTTGGATCTCATAGCAAAAGGGGAATAGAAAAGAGAGTATAGTCTTGATAGTTTTGCTCTGAGAAGCTAATATAATTCCACTGTGATTTGTCGGTGATAAACTTCCATGCTGCAATAACTAGAAAAAAAAGATTCAAATCATGAAAAGAACCCGGCTCTAGACCTCTAATAGTATAGGTTTAAAGGATTTGTATGTCTGAGAGTTTGTATCTCTGCAAAGATGACAGGAATATATGATCTTTTGACTTGTGAAAACTCGGTTATCGTACCGTGTTTTATATTAGCTAGACGATAATGTATACTATTTGGCCTTAATGAGCTTGAATTCAAAGCTTTAGGGTTGTAGAATACTAGAATTCGATATATCTCAACCTTAACTAAGGAGAATAAGTAAGAAAGAATAAATAAATGAATAAATGAATGGCAAAAGGGCATAAGAAATAGAAGGAAAAGTGATTCATTTCAAAGTTCAAGACATAAGTATATGATATTCACGTAGAGAGAAAGAAAGATGGAAAGAACGAATCATAAAAGAAAGAAAGAAAGAAAGAAGGCAGGAAGGAGATATCACAAGAAACTGAGAAAGAAAGGAAACAAAGAACAAAAGAACGAACAAAGGAAAGAAAAAAAGAGAGAAGAAAAGAAAAGAAAAGAAAAGAAAAAGAAAGGAAGAAAGAGAGGAAGAGAGCAAAAGATTAAATAAGTGGACGAAATACCGCTTGTTTCGCTTTTATTGATTCCCAGGTCAATCAGGTTTTATTAAAAACATATACCGAATATCAGAATCTGTGTTTTTTCACAAAAACAAATGCAAACCTTTTGTTTATTCTCTATAATGATCTTTATAACGAATTTCTAAAGCAGGTTTCCCACTGATCGACTGATCCTGAATTTGATGATTCGAATTAATTGGCAAGATATAGAACCATTTACCCGCAAATCATAACCCAAAATTCTTGGCTAATCAAAGATAGTTATTCGTAATTAATTTATTATTTTCAATCGTGTTTTTCGTTTAGAGTTTTTAGTTAGTGTTTGAGTTCATTATTTTTATGGTTGGGCTATAACATAATGACGCCATAACTGGAATAATTATGCAAAGAATATACAATAAGCTCGTGAATAAATGAAATAAAAGTAAAGTAAAAAACGGGAAAATGAAAGAAAATACGACGTAAAAGTGTCTAATGTAAACATACCTCAAAGCTTCTTGCACTTGTATTGAAAATATTTTTTCTCCAGAATATTTAGTATAAATTTTCGACCATTAGCAAGAGCCGTGCATCTTCTCAAGCCAAATTGTTCGACTATTTCTTTGATAATAAGAATAATAGTCACGATTTTCTTGACCTCTTTCAAATGATAGCACCAACTGAGCAGCATGAAGGCCGAGCAAAAAGCGACTGAACCCAAAACAAAACCGACTTTTAGAAGGTTCGCTGAGGAGGTTTAATTCTTGTCCTCCCACGTGAACTCAACATTCTGGTAATATCGCCCTGAGCTGTCTGTGAAACGCCGAAGCAGGCCTACTACACCCACGAACACATCTCTATTCAAAGGAAATGGATGATAGCACACAGATTAGACTGTTCTTGAATTGTTGTTCAAAACCGCCGTATAGTGTTTACAAAATCCCTTAACAGGAGTAATCTGCGGTCGTACTTATGGTACAATAATATTATCAGACAAATTTACTCGAACAAAACAAAGTCCAGCAACTCTAAGATAAAGTCGACTGATTTTTCAAACATGACGTCACCCATGTAAATGGTAGCACCGGGCAGCTGTACGTGACAATAGTAAATATATTCTATTTCCGATTTTCACACGTCCCACGACTTTGGAACATTCTCTCAGCTTGAGTGTCCGTCATTCTCCGCACTCCATTATATTGATACCCAGGCCTCATTGATTATTTTGTAGCCAGGCCTCATTGATTATTTTGTAACCGAGGGTTGTCCAATACTCTGACAAATTTATATATAGCATTGTATTGTATTATATCCACATAACAATAGATTAACAATGCACAATACAATTGAGAACGACGCAATAGAACAGAATACAATACAATGCTATGCATAAGTTTGTCACAGTACTGGACAAATACGGACTATCTCTACTTCAAAAATCTAAAATTCCATAAAAATCGTCTCATTAACTGCATTTTCCAATTGGGGTTCCTGTTTAATGGCTTAAAAATCGTGAACTTTGAGAAAAAGCGCAAAAGTTGAGCTCGTTTCTGAAAAGCTAAAAAAAATGTTTCTACGTCAGTTTATTGACCAATGACTAAGGCTTAATATAGCTTTTGTAAAACTCTTTTTGTGCTTGTTCGAAAATGCTGGACGCTGAAAACCTCGACCCATTTTGGTTTTAGATCTTATATAGCTAATTCAATTAACGTTGTCGCTGAGACCGGAATCATGAAAATTTTTTTTTCACCGTGACAACGTTACAAATAAGAAACTCACTGTATGCTTGCAACTAAACCTTATTCGCTTGGGCGTATTTGTTTTCCCAATACAGGTCACATGTCATTCCTTTGGGACTTTTTCCTTTGTTTAATGGTAACGCTTGAGAAGATACATTAATATGGATAAACCTGAAACAAAGAATCGTATTCCCAAGAGGTCTGTACTGGGAAAACATTACGCCCAACCGGATAAGTTCTATTGTACAACTTGGACACATATTCCATAATTTCTTAGATAGCCTACGGCGAAGTTTGTTAGTAAACAAAAGATAGTTGAAAGCCTTTAGCCTTTAGGCTTTTTTCAGCGACAACGGTAATGGATAATAGCTATTTTTTTTCTAGTTATCGTGAGTGATTATTGGCGCATGCGCACACGTTTTATCCGCCCTGCTCCACCGGGAGGCTTGGCATCATTGAGCCTGCGGTTCTCTGGTCAGCAACTCCCCAACACACAAATAAACTACGATTGAATTCGAGTCCAAACGTACATTTGTAAATAATACGAATCATTAATTAACAAACTTTGCAGTCTATTTAAATAGAAAGCAGAGCTCAAGCCACTAAACTATCAATTGAAAAATACCTTTCAAAATTAAAGTGACATTAACGTATCTCCCGTTCAAACAATCGAGATATACAAACATGAGTCAATGAACCAACAATAAACTTTTTGACGTATCGGACAACAATTCAGCTTTAATGCAAATATATATTTTGGATGTTAAGACTTCAAATTAGCGGCAAGAAACAAATTATAGTGGATTTGAGCTGAGCGACACAATCAGATGTCAGAGATACTTCCGTGTCTTTAACAAAGATGTAAGGTCGTGGTTAGTGGTGTTTCATTTACCGAGGGAGTGTAGTGAAAATACTTTAATGTACATGTCTCAAGCTTAAACTACAAAAACACTGACATTATTGATAATCCTCCGAATCCGGATCCTCCGGATTCTTCCGATTCTCGACATACAAAGGCAGAACTTTTTTCCCCTTCACACGGATGCCGGGATCTCAAAGTTTCATTTTGAGGCTGTGCATGCGCAAAGAACTTTTCAAACAAAATATTGGCATTTTAGACAAACAATGTAAGCCTTTTATTGAATGCTGAAATAATTCTTTTTATTTATGTGCTGTTTATTTTTGAAAGACCGAGAATTATTCGGCTTTTGCCTAGAGTAGTTTAATACTGTTATAAGTCAGAGACGTGCATAACCCTTCAGTTTATCCGTTACAAAACGGATCGTTTAAAACATTTTTTTTACATCAATGTATAATATACGAACGATAGTTTTCGACAGCTTGTCTGTTGACCTTTGTTCTACACGGATCGACCTGGAATCCTTGTTTCTCTCAATGATTTCGTCCAAGATATTTAATTATTTTTTCATCATTCAACAATGCCGAATCAAAATCGCTGTTAATTATCTGCAATAACAATCATTAAGCTTAGACTAAGGAAATTATTTCAAACTTTGAAATAACTAGATCGGAAATATGGGGGTTCATTCTGTAGAAAAATATGTTGAATTCAATTCTGTCAAACCAAGAAAACCCTGGACGTGGACGTCGATCGATAGATATAAACTCGAGGCACTAAATGACGGATGAAATAGTACTAAAAAATGCCAGCTTATCAAAGAACTAAAGCGGTTTTTTAGCTGTTTGTTTCGCATTTCAACACTTTGTAAAAAGACGCCAGGGTTTTTCGTAATGGTTTAGTCTGACTGAAGCTTTTTTTTAATTCAAAACTTTTAAAATCAAAGCGTGGGCTTCAATGTCAGTCAGCAGTACTTTTATTTTTTACTAAATTTATAGATTTTGAAAACTTACTAAGGAAAGTCCTCACCTTCAAAACATGTGCGGAACAGAATTAAAATATATTTTTGGTCTTACCTATGAATATTGTCTTGTTGTTCGTACGTGTGGTCAAGTCGCGATTTGGAGCAATACTTATCATCAACAAACAGGCTAATTCCTCGACACCTTTTCACCTTGCCACGTGACCTACAATAATCATGACATCACAGTTGCCGTGGTAACGCTAATGGAGTATCTCCTTTGTTTTCTTTTCAGAAGTACAAGGAATGCTGAGAAAAATTGAACGTAGTTTTAACTTGTAAAATGATAGTGAGGCCAACATAAGGGTTTGAAGTTTTCCGCTTGTGACGTCACTGTTTCCATGTCAACATCTAGCATTTTGAGGCTACATTTGTATTCTTAATTACTATCTCCACTATGCTGCTGAAGGACAATTACTCAAGATTGACTGTTTCTATGGTTACGAGGGATTGAAAGTGTCGTTACATTTCAGAGTAAAGAAAGCGTTTGATGAGGGTAAATGTCGAGGAGACAAGTTAGCCATCTAGATTGGTGCCGTCACTCGGAAATACTTGAAATTCATGAGCATCATTTTCAAAAACATATTTGTTGCTGGTATTTCATGTATGTCATCTACCCTTGAGTCACTCCTATCCCCTGCGCGCAGAGACCTGCCGCCAACAAAAGGAAAGGTGATTCAGCCACCAGGGAACGATTCCATGTACAAATAACTTAAAAGTCCTCAAAGTTCTGCATGGAATTAACCTGATTTTCAGACGAATCGTGTGGCGCACGCTCTCGCTTCCTCCGAGGGCGTACGACACAGGAGTCGTCTGAAAATCAGGCTAGCATGAAATTCATTAAGCTCAAAAACGTGTTTTAAGGTCAACATGTCATTCGTCACCACTATAATGACGCGGAACTCACAACGTGATTCTCACAAAGTATTTTTCATCACCCCACGTACTTTGGGCGTAATTTTCCCCCATTTCAGATCACGTTCATTACCTTGAGTTTTATCTCTTTTTCTTGGTAACGCTTGAGAAGATACAATAAATGTATGTACCTCGAACAAAGAATCTTATTCCCAAGGGAATGACGCCTGGTTTGAAATGGGAAAACATTACACCCAAAGTAAATGCCAACCATGAAAAGATTTAGACGTTTCACACGGCAGAAACAATAAAATCGTTTTACATGAGAAAGAATTCAATCCCTTAGTGGAAAGAGATTCTATTGTTCTGCCATCCAATATGGCTGCCGTCACGTGGGTCTAAAACCGGAGTAACATAGGACTGGACTTAGCAACGGCGACTATGAGACTGGACTTAGCAACGATAACCATGGTAACAAAAGCATTATATTAGACCAATCATAACCTATCAGGATCACATGATTTTTTCCCACATCCATGATTAGGAACACATTTAATAATTCTATTCTAAAAACTTGGCATAGCGCCAAATAATTGCAGATCTTTCCTTAAAAATGTAAGAATTAGGCTCTCTCAGAGTCTTATTTACAAACTACTCCAGTTTGGTTCTTTCCCAGTCTCCGCTCTTTTGCTACTTGTCAGGCAAAGGTTGAGCAGGGACCGGGGAAGACTCTACAAAACCTTCAATATTCTTGAAAGTTAGTACTGCGTGGGAACTAGTTTGCCTTACGTACAAAACTTAGGCGATTCAACTTTATCTTTTTTCAATTGAAAGTTCCTTTAAAATGTAATTATCATTGGAGATACAGTCGTTCCCAAAAACGTTTCCTCGCGTGGACCTTTTAATTTGCAAGCGATACAAAAGTACATGACGTCATTCTAAACCGCCGTCAACTATTTTCTGCACGTGCATGTAATGATGCACGTTAAAATTCCAAGTTCCATGAGCGCGAAAATCCAATATTTAATGAGACATGTGACGTTGTATAAACCTCATTTCACTTGAACAGCGTTTTTGGGAACGACTGTAGGTACCTCAGTGCAAACGTGAAACGATTCAGTGTGCACGTGATGTGCACGTGCAACTAGTGTGCAACCAATCAGAGGGCGCAAGATGAATTTTCGTTAAATTCACTTGCTACTTATTTTTGACTTTGAGGGGCACTTTGCATTAGTACAATAGTTTGTTATCCTTTCCTGCACTATCGTATTTATGCAAAGTGCCCCTCAATTATCTGATGCAAATGAGCCAAAAAGAAAATGCTTTATGGGTGGTAAGAAAGCAGCGTATTAAAAAGCCAGGCATCGCTTTCACAAGCTCGGCACGTAAACTCCATATTGCAAGTCTTTTAGGTTAGTGCCATTTAGTGCAAGTTAAAAATATCATGTAAAAATAATCATCCTAGTCCCCAGGATAATGCGCGTCCAATGCTGCTTCAGTGACTCTGGGCACTAGTATGACACAATTCCCTTAAACTTGAATGCTTCTTCCCGGAGTTTCCCACAATTCTTTAGGATTTGCGCGCGCGCGCGAAGTCAGGGGACAAAAACATTGAAAACTGATCGTAGTTTTGGGGAAATATGTGTACTGTGTCTAAACAAGAACAGGAAAAATGAGTTTGGTTTTTACTATCAAATCAAAAAAAGCCAAAGTTTAGTTATTCAGATATTCGATTTAGCAAAACTATCTACATCCTTGTTTTGAATTTCAATCTACATTTGAAAAAATGTCTGTTCAATGTTTCTGTTCAATTTCCTTCACATACTTTGTCCTTGACCGGTTGCACGCGCCAAATCAAGGAGAATTATGGGAAACACCGGGAAGTGCATAAGAATACACTCAGTCCTTGGAACTGCAGTAAACTATTGAGATTCGTGAAGCTGGACGCATTTGCTTACTTCGACCTCCTCTTCCTTAATCTACAACAAAGAGAGAAGCGTTAAATAAATGTTACCCGATAATGTTAGGACTTTGGCGGGAAAAGATCTCGTGATTTTTCTCATTTTGTGATGTCAGCCGCTTGAAGAAAACAAGTTGAGGGAGAACGCAGTGCAATGAAGTCCATGTATTATATTACTTATCTAACCTGGACCGCGTGTTTGGTGAACGATTGATGCCTCCACATAGCAGTTTGGGTAAAATGCACCTCTTTTTGGCTGGATGATGAGGCGAGAAGAAGAATAACTGAAAAGGAAAAACAGGACTCAGTCTTTATTATTCAAAGTGATATTGGCTGTGAATCTGTCTATTATACATTTGTTTCATAAATTAAAAGCCTCATTCCACGCACGAATCAATATTTACCATAAAGAGTGAGAAAGTCCTATGTGATTTGTATGCACGTGTGTATGCGTCAACTGACCTGGTTTTCTTTGTCGTCAATGTCGATCTTCCTCTTCTGACCACGTGTTACCACGCCCTTGTGTTCATCCTCGGTCTCCTGCTCGTCTGCACTCTCATCAGAACTAGTATCACTGTCTGAATATTCAAACACTGAGCCAGAGTCTGTGCCTGTGGTGTTAATCATGCGGGCTTGGCTGTCAGAATCAATCAAACCACTCGGAGTACTGGGTTCATATAATCCCTCATCATCATCGTCTTCGTCGTCATCGTAATCTTCGTGGTCATCATCCACTATAAGACTGCTATATTCATCATCTTCATTGTAACCAGACCCCATTGCACCATTAGAATCCTCAAGAGCTCGACTACCATTTGAAGTGTCGTTAACAGTGGAGGTTCCCGACGCATTCTGGTTCACATTTGACCCCTTACTTTCAGTCAAGCCCCACTGTGTTTTCCTTGTTTTTGGTTCTGGGAGTTTATTGTTGTATCTTTTTGGTGTGTTGTTTTTTTTCGTGTCGTTCTTGGTGATGGCGTTTTTTCTTATCTCTTTTCTCAGGGGGTACAAACTGTCCTTAATGAACGACGCAGGACTTAGACAATCGAAGTCTGTCTTCTAAAGAAAATCCAACACAAAATCAAGGGACTGCGTGGATATTAATGTCAGGAGATGAAAAATTCTCAGGGCTCTCCGTTTTCCTCAAGTTCTTATAAAGATCCTCCCTCATGCCCTCCTAAAAATCTCAACTGCCCACCCAGCACCACCAATAAGCTCCTTGCTAAAATACATTCCTTGTCTGTAGTTCTTAAAGACCCCCAACTTGTATAACTGACTCACTGCGCACACTCCAAGAACGTACATTCTGTTTTGTAATATCGTCTCGCAAAAATTTTCTTCTAATCTTACCTTGCTTTTAATGTCTTTGGGCGTTCTAAGGATTTTGTTCTTCAGCAAGGTCGCGCGTCGCAATGGCGTTCCTGATTTCTCGAAACTGCCGTCTCCACGACTCATTCTCCTCAGTGATGCACGACAAACCCTTAGTTTTCTTAAACAAAAAGGGAAAAAGCAATGAAAATCTAATTACCCAATCAAGACCCTCCAGTTAGTCACGTGATAGAAAAATGATCACGTGTGTTGAAGAATTGGCGGGAAAATCTATAAGTAGTACTATACTAAAAACTTAAGTGCCAATTATAATCATTCCGACTTAGAAGCTTCAAAAGTGCGGAATACCAATTAAGATTGGATGTTAAATAATTGCAGCTGAGCTTCAGTGTGGTTGCCGTACGATAATCTTTAAAAGATCTTCCTAGCAAGGACAACCTTACCCAATGGCGTCTTTAATGGCATTAAACCACGAAGAAGCCTCTAGCTTCGACTTGGAGTACACCAAAAGTGTCTTTTCTTGACATGATATCTGAATAAAAAATATTAGGTGGTTTGCAATCACTTCCCTGTACTAGTAGAGATTAAAATAACAAAAGACACGGGCGCCATGTTGAAAGATACTAAACAAAAGAATTCACTATTACAACAGAATTCATCGTAAAATTGGTCGCTATGACGTCACATGACCCCCCCCCCAAAAAAAAGGATTAAAAAATGGGTGTAAAGCTCTTTATTATTGACTCTAACAGCCCCAAAATTTTAAACCAATCAAAAATTTGGTTACAAATTTGTCGAACTTAAGTCATCCTCCTCAGCACAGGGATCCCAGTACTTACTTTGAAGAGCGATCCAACATCAGCAGATCCATCAGTGTCCAAAGAACTTCCAAACATCTGCTCTACTTCACATTCATTTAACGGGAAAACACGCTGACAGGAGTACGTGCTACAAGGTATTAAAAAAACCCGTACTTCAGACTTCATAGTTTCCACCGTACCTTTATTCATCTTATATTTTTTCAAACCACATTTCGTCGTGAAATTTTCGAGGTCCTTTTGTTTTAAATTTATTCTTTGTTAACACAGACTGAGTGCATACCATAAGTTATAAGTTAAAACTTTGTAAGAATTATCACAAATTTTCTCACAATTTAGTAAGTTTAGTAAAGAGTTCTGCACTCTACTGGTGGATTATAGATTTTTTACATAATTAGCTTTTAAGTTAACGCATTTGTATAATTCTAATTTTCATTCAGTATATTTTAGACACTGAAACAGTATTCTAGAGCCCCTCCCTCTCCTCGCCTAGCGAAATTGAAAAAATCCAGAGAGTCAAATAGAATATTGCAACAGTCAATGTAAACCCCTGCCTCCCACTCCAACCTGCACACAACTGGTGGAATGTGGGGGTATTTACCTATTATTTGCCTCCTTTTGAATCCTTATAAGCAGAGTGCTGTCTTTCACCTCCTATCCCAGTCTCTTGATGGCTAATTTCAACTGCCAAGAGGTGAATATGAGGGGATATTGAATCAGAAACATTACCCTGGGGGTGAGGATATTTTCCCATTTTCATGACAGAGCAGAAAAACCTTTTTATTTCTTTCGTTATAAGGATACCTATCTGTTTTTAAGCTCAATATTTTGTAAACACGCTCCTTTGGGGCCAAAGAACAAAATATCAAATTTGACCAAAATTCATTAAATACAATTTTGAGAATATATAACTCCTTGTAATTGGGAGAGATGATATTCTGATCAGCAGAAAAACTGACATTTTCGTGAATATCTCCAAGTAGCTTTACTCTAGTTCAACAAGATTTTGTCACAAGTTTGTGTCAACAGTGAAACAAATGAAAGCCTTATAGTTTTGGTGTATCACTTCCAGTTAAGCAAAAAATTTTTGAAAGTAGCAGCCTAGTTTTTTTGCTCTGTCCATTTTCACTGACCTCAAATTCAAAGCTCCAAGCTACACCAAGCTATACTATGGGGGATTGGGTGGGGGTAGAAGTTTACACTGACTGGTGCATAAATTAAGAGTTCATTTTTTTACCCTACCTCTGATCTCTATCCATTGTTCCACTCTTTTTTGCATAGATTAGAATATCAGAAAACAGGAAAAACATTCTCTCCTGAGATCCACGCTTGCAGGCCTGAAAAAAGTAGTGAAATCAAAGATGCAAGCTGGATTCACAGCAGGTAACCAAAATGCAGTATCTCTATTTATTCTGAGAGGTATGAATAAGATTAAATATTAGCATTGTGGTATCTATTACCTTGAGTAGTGGGCCCTCTTTGATAAAAAATCTCCCTGAAAAAAAAAAATGCAATCATTTGTAGCTGCAAAATTACTAAATAGCACAATAAAAAAATTGTATAAGGAATCCAGGAAGGGAAATAGATGATGTAGATGATAAGGGAGTATATACACCAAGAATTATTTTCCCTCATCCTTTCCATGGATGTATACAGTAATCATCTTCATTCTGTTTACAATATTTTTAACACACCTGGTGCAAGAATCTTTGGAGCACCTTCTCCTGTCAGACTTTTCTGTATTCCAAGCATCTTTTGAAAGTTTTCATGCTGACGGATATTTTCATTTATGTGCTCAGCAACTTTTGCAATCTCTTCTGTTGCCTCTGTAATGCAAAAACGCAATCACAAAATGTTTTAAATCTTGAGAATGGGTGAATGGAGAGTGGACAAATTGCTGGATATAGTTGGGGGGTTAGTTTCATGTGGTTTTAAGTAGTTATTCAGGTACATGTAGTAAGGTGGATGAATTAAAGGAAGGATGCATAGATGAACTCTATGCATGGGCCAATCAATATTGCATGTATGGATAAAATGTGATACAATTTTTTTGTATACCCAAATAGTTTTGTCTTGCAGAGAATCTATAATATTTACCTTCCAACTTGCTAAAATCTGGGTAATCTCGTGCAGTTTTGTTCAAAAGACTCTCAAGTAGCAACTTGTATCTAGAACAGATGGAGTAACATTCATTTCTTCCCCCAATTTATATTCATCCATTCATTATTGCATTTAGAAACCTCAAGGCCCTGTTGTACAGTGAACCTTTTAGCTGATACATGTTTTGTAACACTGTTGTACAATAAGAGCAGATTTTGTATGACTGTGAAAAGGTCGCAGCACGGTCAGTGCCGTAAGTGTGCCTTGCTGTGACTGATGTTTTCTAGAATTTTGAAGTTCCTTGCCGTGCCTTGACCGTGTCCACACTGTGTTCATGCCGCGCCTTGACCGCGTCCACACTGTGACCTTTTCAGTCATTTGAAATCTGCTTTATTTCAGCTAAAAAGTTCACAGTGCAACAAAGGGCCTTTCACTGCAAATCTCCTTCATTCTTTACCTTGGTACTCGTTGCACTGGAGTGATGAGCAAAGCTCTCAAGTTCAGTCCTTTACATTCCTCCAGTGCTTCTTGTCTTGTAATAAATGAAAGAAATTCTGGGGATTTTTTCTCCCATTCCTTCAACATAAATAACAGTTTTATTCATTGTAAGAAAAACAGCTGAAAACATTGTTTTCCAATTGATTACTAATCAACATTCATTGACTGCTTTTCTTTGGATATATCGCTACCCAATTAGCTTACTTGGTAGAGCATTGGTCTCTTGTGCGGGAGGTCCTGGGTTCAAACCCTGGCCGGACCAACACTCAGGGTCTTAAAATAACTGAGAAGGTGCTGCCTTTGTAATAAAATCTGCAAATGGTTAGACCTTCACGTGGCTCAGATGATCATGTTAATGGCAGTCCCGCGCATTTGAATATATTCATATAGATATTTGTGCTTTATAAATGCATAGCTTTTTTTTTATCGCTTTCCTGAATATGCAGTTATTTGGACTTGCATTTATCCTTTTTTTTTTAAACTATCTGCTGGTCTTGGGTTTTAGTGCTAGTTAGGAGATAATAAACATTTACATTACCTTTAGCATACTGCTAGCACGTTCAAAATTATTAGCATATGTGCTATAAAGCTTGATAAAGGGCGCCATTGCTAGAAATGCATCCCCAACACCAAGTGTTTCCATGTGATTCAACAGTTCTCTGTTGATTGCTTCGATGCCTTCAATGTTAGAGAAGATTATATTCAAGGCATTCTGTGGAATAATATTTGTTTTTCTGAGCTCTCCAAGAAAGACCTGGAATGGAAAATACCTTTGCGATTAAGAGCTGTTAGTAACTTAGGACCCAAACTATAAAGGTCCATACTCATTAAGGGTGCCAGAGTCATTTTGTACAACTAGTACACACAAGAGAGCATACTGTGGGAGCTTGCTGCATGGTGTGGTCATGCTCACTGATATTTAACCAGTTTAATATCAGGGAGCGTGAGCCAGCAGCAAAGTTCTGCTCCCACCACAACATTTTACATGAAATCTTTGGTACACACGAAGGAGCAAAACCCTTAGTGTGTACAGTAGTTCATAACTTGTAGCCAAGGTGCTATTTTAAATTTTTATCAATTGAAAGTTACTTACAGTTGTCAAAGTGTGTATCTGTTGTTGGTAAGTTTTCTCTGTAGTAAATATCTCATTTATAACCTTCTTACGTTTCCTGGCCATTATCTGGGCTTGTAGTATCCCATTCATCTCTTTAGACAAGGCCTGTCCTGTCTGTGACACTTGCAAAGACAGGAACTTCTTAGCACTTCGCACTGGAAGCAAGGTGTTATATAGCAGTTATTTGTTAATGTATAGGGGCTGTTGACCAAGCATGAGGTAGAGATGGAGGGTATTGGTCAAGTTTTTTAGTATTTGTATAGCCCAAGCCTATATGATAAGATCCATACACATGAATAGAGAATGAGACCAGTGCAATAGATTATCTCCTCATCTGGACTGAACAGGGTTTATTTATAAATGGTGGCCTATAGATGCATAAGAGTTTCTGACTATGCATTGCTCACTTGATGAAAAGTGGGATCAAGTGTTGTAAAATATGCTGTATTCTGGTATATTTGATTTGGATTTAGCTTGATGGCCTGCTTGATGGTATGTGAACTTGGATATTTGATTAAAAACTCACTGGATGAGCTAAATACTAATCAAATGCAGCAATTTTTAGAACTCAGTCTCACTTTTTAGCCCCTCAAGCATGCGCTTAGAGCAGTAGTGTGGAACTCTTGATGCATGTATTATAGGCAGGGCAAACAAAGTTATTGAAAAAGTCTGTAAGTTTTATGGAGAGGTCCGGATGAAAAAATCAGGTCTCTCAGCAGCCAATCAAGTTGATCCATTTTTATCCGGACTGGCTTGCAATGTAATAATTAATATTATATACAATATTGTTATCGAATATCCTATAAGGGAAGTGTGGAACGCTTTAATAGCGCATAAAGATGAGGTTTGAATCGAAAATTCAATGAATAAATGTAGAACGTTCCATCATTTTGCGCTTCAGCTTCAAACCGTTGGAATTTGGAACGTTTCATCTTCCTGGATTTCTTCGACTAGACGACTTATTTATTTAAAATATTATCACAATTGACTCTTCAAATAGCTAACTAGGAAAGCAGAAAAGACCTCAGGAGTCTAAAATTTAAATCTATTATAGTTTGAGCGATTTTTGATGTGGTTACGGACGAGATCCTTCAGGGTGTGCGGAAAGTTTGTCTTATTTTCTTTTGAAGGATGTCTTGTAAACAATCAAAAATTCTATTCTAAGACTTGAATTCTATTAAGGACCGAACATTAATCGATATATCACATGGTTATGACTTACGCTTGGCGTTTCTTGTTTTTGAAGGACTGTTGTATCCAATCGATGCCATTTTCTTGTTCGAATGATGGTAAAACTGCTTGCAAAAATCAGCAAATCCGATCAAAATTAGTTAAAAAACGTAGCACACGAATAAAAAAATAAATAATATATAAAGTCAAACGAAAGGCTGGCTCAAAAAGAAGTGGATTGAAGATCAATGTTTTTTTTACCTGCTGTAGATCTCTGCACAGTTCGAATACCGTTTTTCTTTCTTGTTGATGTTCGTTGAAAATTTCAAAAATCCCCACCCAACGGTAATGGGAAAACCCGCTGACTGGGTCTAGACAAGACGTCCAGGGGAGGGGAGGGTCGGGAGGAGATTTGAATGCAGTGAATCAATCTATTTTTTAAATCACAGTTAAGCACTTAATCACATCTGGTTTTTATAATTTCTGAACAAAATAACAAATATTCAATAAATAACTAAACAATTTCATTGAGTGACGGCAATTAACCCGTGAAACAGAAACTATAGTTTATAGTCTATATAGACAATAGACTACTATTACATGGGGTAAGTGCCATGACCCTAAGATTTTCTCGTATTTTTTAGCAAAATAATTTTAAAAATTCACAAGAGTTGGGCATTACAGTGCGACAACTCCAACCAAGGCCACCCAAAAAAATTTTCAGATAAATTTTCATTGTTCATTTTTGACTTATAACAACAGGTTTCTTGCAAGTTCCTACAGCATACAATGCTTCTTGTTCAATTTCAGTGCAATTTGTACATAAACAAAGCAAATTCTTTACATTTTAAGTGAATTTTCAAACATTTGTAGAGATTCCATTGTTTATATACTCAATCGTGATTGGATATTTTACATGAAAATTTGTTTGGGTGGCTTTGGTTGGAGTAATCACACTGTAATGGAGAGGGGGTAAAGGCTGGTGCAATAGGGGTGACACCTGATTTTTTATGATATAACCATATCCATTTTTTTCTGCATTAACGTTCTTGTATATCTTGCCAGTGCATGTGAAATGGCCAAGGAGATTAGAAAAAATGTGCTTGATGAAAAAGGAGGGAACAGAATAAAGGAAACATGTATGGCCTTCCTAATTTTGCACCAGCCCCCCCCACATCAGTTGAATAAAGACCAGTTAGCTTAGTTACAAACTTAGTTACAAATTTTTCATTTTTCTGTTATGGGCTAACATTAAACAAATTCATAGGGCTTTATAATGCAATATAAAGCTCTGTGAATAACAAAGAAAACTGTGTTAGGTATGAAATAATTGTTTTATTATATCCACATCCACTGGATTGTGAGGAATATAGAATTTTAATTATTTTCAAGTTTAAAAAATGAAATAATGTTGGCAAAACGCTCCACCATCTTGTTTACTTCTCTACTCACAGGAGCTGATATCCGAGTAGTAGAGGAACCAATCAGAGCACATGCCTGCTCATATCCAGTGGATGTGGATATAATAATAAGCAATGTATAATATGAGTGGCAATGTTGTATCTGATCTACAATCTCTCACCTGTGGCTTGAGGTTGTATAATACAGCATTGTCAAACATATTGTATTTATTACATATAATGCTAACATTACTTCATCAATTATAAGTGTATCATACACTATAAACTGCTGGATATTTATTGCTAAATTATATTATTGTTTCTAATACCATGTGCCTGCTACTTTTGATTTTGCATTTTTATTTTTCTTAGCGGGGTAACAGTACAATTTAATATATACCAACTTCCCACCCTTACAAAGATCGAGTGATTCTAATGGCTCACTATTTCAGAATGTTGAGCCATACCTACCTTCCAAGCTCAGGATATGGCTTCTCTCAAGATAAATTTGTATTTTACTCAATGAATTGTGTTTTCCTAGAGTCCTAGTTTTGGGTTGTGAAGTTGGTATATACTAAAACAATATTCTCTTCACTGATGGTAAATAGTGATTTTAGGAATATTTACATTGACAGTTCATGTCTCAGTAAATATTCTACCACTATTCACCTCCATGAGAATAATACTCCAGTTTTGAGTTCTCTGTTGCTCTGTGTTAGCCTCATTTTTGTGTAGGATATTCACATGCCTCAGTGAAGGTCCGTGGAATTTCAAAATGTTTGTATTAGTAGTTGTGTATTCTTTAATTACTGTTAGTGTTTGTGAAATGAAATGAGGCTACCGTAGCCTGAGCATATGAGTTTAACGCAGCAGTATTCCATGATCTTAAAAAAGCTGTCTATTACTGTTAAGTATGTGTATTCATACTAACATAGAAACACATTCAGTTTTGACCACTTCTAAATACTGGCTAATATACTTTATCAATCATTTATTCTATAAATTAGGATTAAATACTTTTCTATATTATTTTTGCAAGCTACGTGTGCTCGCCAGCTCTTTCAGCAAGTCCCATAACATAGTTAGCAATTTCTCCTTTGCTTGGAGCATCTGGAATCTCCCAGGAATCTTTGTTCTTTACTTCATCACGGCAGATGGGACAAGTCCCATGTGAAACACTCCTGAAAATAATATCAATTATAAATTGATTGTATTTTACAAGCACTGTAACTGACCATCATTACTGGTCATGTCACTATTACCATGTGTCTATACAGGTTTTGCAAAAGCAATGTACACAAGAGAGAATAACTTCTGAGTTCCTTTCCATGCATATACAACACTCTTCTAGATCACTTTCTTCTGCCATGGCTTCGTCAACTCTGAAACATCAGAAAAATGTCAATCAGCCAATCTGCGGACATGTCAAATAAGTTGCCAAGATCAAAATATATTGTGTGTCAATGTGCAATGTTAGCACAGAAAAATATGCTGGCTCCATATTGCAAAGAGTTGTGCTAGAGAGTTACAGTACTTGGTTCAAATTTATCAATAGTGTATTTAAGCCTTGTTAGGTAAGATGCAACATGCAACAACACATTCAGTAATATTTTTTAAATGGCTGTACATCATCTGCATATTGTGCATACATGTATGCTTGAGTTTACAGTTTATCATACTGTAGCTAATTTTGCAGCTGTTCAACTTTGTAAGTAGTGTTTACAACATGAGCAGCCGTGTTGTATCAGAATTTACAACATGAGCCGAAGGTGAGTGATTGTAAATCTGATACAACATGGATGCAAATGTTGTAGATTCCTTGTACAACGTCTAGGTGTATGCTCTCATATTCTACTGATTTCTTCCGAAATGAATCAAGTTTGGCTGAGAAAATCCAAGTTAAAGTTTATGCAAATGAAGAGAGTTTTGTATCTGAATTTACAACATCCTCCATGGTCCCTGATTTCTATTGTGTTTGGCTCATTAATTATTCATGAGTTGTACAAGAGAGTTTAGAATGAGATAATCTTTTCCTTTAAGAATCATTCAAGTGAGGCTATATGGTCAACACAATGCATAATGGCTCATATCTGCATCTCATGTGCATGCATCTGTAATAACAGCTATTCAAGTTGATTGCTTGACAGTGGCTTTCTTGATAATCTCAACTTGGCTATAATATTAGTCTGAGAGCAGAGAGGCTAAACATTGTTTTTATGAACAATGAAAACAGTACCTGGTAATAATCATTGATGCTGTTAATGTTTCTCTTGCTTGCTGTAAGTCTATTCTTTGGTAGGTCTGAAACAGAGGGTAATACACACCTTGTACATACAGTCATTGTCAAACAAGGCATCATATCATTTTGTGGATCTCAAATAAATGGCAGGAGGGAAAATGGATGAAAAGAAGAATGGATGGACAGAGGGATATGTGTATGAGGATATATATACATGCATGGATGAAAAGGTGGATGAACAGATAGAGATTAACTAAAAATTTTAAGATTTCTTAAGTTTCTATCTAAAACCTTAGGATGATGTTAATATTGCTGACTAACATTTCAACAACTGAAGCAGAAGTTATCTTCAGAGTCCTGTGAAAAGATGGCTACATTATCATAAATATCTCTTATTCATTTCTCAACTTTTTACCTAATTTGATTTTTGACAAGCTGAACATTACCTCGCCATTTTTATCAACTTCTTCCCATTGTTCATTGTCATCTAGTGACTTTGTACATCTCACTTGTCTTAGAACATCTCTGTAGACTTTACAAAACTGCCGAAGATCAAGAACCTTCCTGGTCTGGATAATGCCACTTGACTTCTCTATCTGAGAGAGAATGAATTCAGTAAAACTATCACCATCCTACAGTATCATCATCATCATCAACAGCAGCAGCAGCAGCAGCATTGAATCTTTGCCAACATCATGATCATCTTTTTTCATCATGATCATTATTGCTATCACCATCTATCATTACTATCATCATCATTGCCATCATCGTTATCCTCATCCTCACCATCACTCATATCCTTGTCATGAAAAACCTAAAATTCAATAGGGCAGTTAACAAATTATAAATTATAAACAAAAATATACATAAATCAATATCCTTTTTTCCAAACCTTGAAACAGAAAATCCTAACAGTTGCCTTCCATAAATAATTATCATCTGATAATTCTTTCACAGTAAATAGAATTTGATGTACACTGTCTGTGGAGAAGTTTTGTAAACTGCAAGGAATGACACAATATTGTTTACTCAAAATGCAAAAAGGTGTTTGGAGGTAAATGCCTCCTCCTTTTGAGAGTTTTTTGCCAAGCCATAGTATCTTTCATTATGTTATAGACTTACATTTTGTTGATGTGTTTTACAGTGTCTGAAAAATAAGCAAAAGTTGTATCATAACTTATTTCCAAGGATATTATTTAATGATCAGTGAGATAATCATCGATGAATACGCCTTCCAAAAGAGCAATACATTTTCTATCACTGAATCACTAACACATCCACAGGAATTTTTTCCAATCAGAAACTGAAAAAAAAAATTGGAAAAATGCTACAAAACTAATAAAGGGATGCGAATATCTCAAAATTTCTTGGACATTTATTTAATTTTTCAGGGATAATTATGTCACACTAGGGTTTGGTAGCATTTTCCAATTTGTTCTCAATTTGGGAAACACTTAAAGTTTTCCTGTTATATAGTTTTCTTAATTTTATGGTACAGACATAACTTACCAAAGTCATGAAAAAAATTTATAACTCAAGATAAACTACTTCTATTTAATCATGTATTAATATTTCAGGATTTAAATCATCATTACCACATCTGGTACGATGAATTATTCGTAGTTTTGTTGTAAAATGCTGCAGTCCTTAGATTCAATTAAGATTAAATCATAACATGTAATAAAACATATGACATCATTCAATCCTACCAAGAAGACCAGCGTGACTTAAAACAGCTAAATCACGAAGAACCAACGCATGATCTTGAAGAACCTTGGTCGCAAAACTATACTGTTGTCCCATTATTTACAACTGAATCGATTCAACTGGGATCGAACATGTTGTGGCTGCGATAAAGAGAGGTTTTTCCTGTCTTATATTTTACTATGTTTTTATAACATTCGAACTCAGCTATCTGAGCCTGCAGTTATATCCAGCAGCTGCAGCCTTTATAACATGCGAC
>WUAP02187999.1:0-22134 GCA_015163945.2 Stichodactyla helianthus | reverse complement strand
CACTTCCTTATATGGAGTGTAATCTAGTCAAACCTGTTTAGAACAAAAGAAATGACGTACTTCCGTAACAAACTCAATCTCCTCTATGTTTGCCAACTTCGTTGGCAACTAGTAAGGAGGGAATGTACTAGTAAGGGGGGGGGGGGGGCAGAGGGGGGGGGGAGGATCAAAAATGTTTGCATTGACAGATGAAGGTTCGTTTCCTATCCTAACCACCACCCCCCGTCCCTATCTCCTTCCCAGTACTCCCTTTCCCTCTTCAGAATCACCTCAAAAGACCTCTATTTTGGGCGTAAATGTTTTCCCATTTCAGACCATGTGTCATCCTCTTGGGAATAAGATTCTTTGAGTTTCATACATATTAATGTATCTTCTCAACCGTTTCCGAGAAACAAAGAAATAAAACCCAAGGGAATGACACGTGAAACCTCACCCTGATTTGTGTAATAACTGGGCTATCATCTCCCAATACAAGCTTGTTGGCTGCATCACTGAATTGCCTCAATCCGTCGATGTCAAGGTATTCATGATTCAAAGTGCCATCTTGAGCCATTGAAAATTTGCTGCTCTGCTTTACGGACCACAGGCAAGATGTTTGCCATCGTCGTCTCGAAAAGCTGAGGGACTTTAGAAAGAATTTCATCGAGTCTACTTAAGGATTAGACTATGAATTTGTGTTTTCTATCGGCTGATAGTTATGATAGATATCAAAGCCGAGAGAAAACGAGAACGAAACTCAACGATTGGAAATTCAAAAGGGTAAGAGGATTGGAAGAAGATTAGAGAAAAAGGCAGGATTCACTTATCGGGACAGGAGGGGGAACTGGTGCGTTTCACGAGGGGGGGGGGGCTCAACCAAACATTTTGGTCATAATTGGGGCCCAAAAAACTATGTAGAAAAAAATAGGTAAACAAAGAGGAGTCATGTAAATATTCAGACAGGTTCTGGAAACCCACCAGCAACCCCTCCCCCCACCTGATAAAAAAATAAATGGTCCTAAGGTAAAGAAATCAGACAAAAGAGAAGGCAGAAATCCAAATACATGTCAGAGTCACATTTATTTAAAACATTTATTTTATTGTCTTTTGTTCAACACATGAGAGACCAGATAAATCTGTATACCAAGTGCACTAGTATTATAATTTATTAACAACCACAAAACTATTTAAACAATTACTCTCAAAAATTATTTCATGATGCAAACATCCTCCATTATTAAAACATATTTTCACATCTACATTTATTCACCTCTTTTCCATCCCAATAATGCTTTGCAGGGTTTTTTTTGGGAGGTGGATGGGGCAGAACGAGACAAAATGATAAATATTACCATGAACATTAATTAGAATAAAAAAAAAGAAACAGCTAAAATGTGTATCAGAATTATCAAAAACCAGAAAGAAAGAAATAAGAATAGGTCTATGATTAAAAGTCAAGACATTTCTTCATAAGTCCATACATTGTCTGTAACACCAAACTTTTCATTTTCATAATCAAATGTCCTAGAATACCTCCCAAATACCCATAATCATAAATTCCAGAGAGATAAAAACTGGGTTAAATCAATATTCAAAACAGCTTACATCCTAGATATGTCAAGATGTATAAAATTATTCAACATTAGAGACTGCATCATGTATTGCACGAGCAACATACTCTACATTTCCAGGTGTTAGACCACAGACATTGATGCGACCACTGTTCAGCAGATATATGTGATACTTTGATGTCAGGGTCTCAACTTGTTTCACTGGTCAGGAGCAAAAAAAAAAAAAAAAAAGAAAATGAAAAAGAAAAAAAAGAAAGAAAGAAAAAAAGAAAAGGGAAGAATGCTTTGGAGCACATAACATTGGTAGAGACTAGAAAGTCTTACAGTCAAAGGACATGAAGCATGCTCCTCTAGACACCATTAATAATTTCATTATTCGAATATTGAGTTGATTATTCGCTTTGAGTTTTCATTAATAAAACCGAAAACTCCTGACTTCAAAAATAATTCTCTACTCGAATTTTGATCTGAAATGCACCAAACTTCATACTAGCCTTTCTGTGGAGTTTTCCTACCTATTTATGGCACTTGTTGAAGAATCCAATCAACCAATCAACATGCGAGTAGAAAATAGATTTTGAAGTTTGGAGTCTTTGGTTTCCAGGTGATCTCTAAAATGTACCAGGCATCAAGTGCAATAGACAAAGAAAAATCCATCCCATAGAGCCCTTGTGCACTAAAAAGTGTCCCGTGATCTCTTGAAAATTTGTGGTTAATGATTCGAAGTCCACCATAACTGTTGGAACGTTGATCAATGAAAAAGTTTGTCCAATTGAACTATCTTTTGAACATTTTTACAAGCACCATTTTATTTTCGAAATCAACAAGCGATTGTAAGTTATCATGGGATGGATTTTTTCTCGCTGACCACAAAATGCACTCTGATTGGCTATTTCGCTTTCCTCAAATCACCTGGTTTGTAAATGAAAACTCAGAGTGAATAATCAACTCAATTTTCGAATAATGAAATCATTAATGGAGTCTAGAGGGGCACATTTCATGTCCTTTGACTGTAGAATAATAGACCATTTGCACTAACAGGTCACGTGACCACAACCCCCTTAAATCAAGCATCAGTGTCAAAATGAACTCCAGAAATGGAAAGAGCATCACGATATTAGTAAGAAGGTGAAGTTTTAGCTCAAAATGTTTGACACAGGAGAAATGGCAATTATAAAATCTGATGTTTTCTAAGAGTTTGTGGGGAAAATGAGCTGGATGGCATGAGCTTACCATCCAATACATTTTCCCATACAAATCCTAATAAAATTCTAAATTTTATATTTCATGCCATTTTTACTGTTTTAAATATTGTGAGCTGAAACTTCACCTTCTTACTAATATCGAGATGCTCTCTCCATTTCTGGAGTTCATTTTGATACTGAAGCTTGGTTTAAGGGAGTTATGGTCATGTGACCTGTTAGTGCAAATGGTCTATTGCAAGACTGAGGACACACACTTTCATAATGTAGGTATTTTCTGGCTAGTTCAGCATTATAAATGCTTAACCCATGAGAATGGTATCCAATCTTTTTACTATATGCTACTTTCTGATGACTCATAGAGCATTTTATTTTGGCTCATTTGCATCAAATTTGAGGGGCACTTTGCATGGATATAATATTATAACCAATAAAAGGAAATCTGTAACGTCAGAGTAAAAGGCGAAGGGCGAAAGCTCAAAACGTCAGTAAAATTAAGTATATTTCTCTTTTTCACGGTGTTACAGATTTCCTTTTATTGGTTATTGTATTCATTACACACTGAAGCAGCCTATACTAGTTTACTCGCTAGTTTCCATTTGGATACAATATAGTTTTCATGTGCAGTGAAGGATAACAAGCTACTGTATTTATGCAGTGCCCCTCAAAGCCAAGAATAAGAATCCAGTGAATATGATGTGGTTCCAGAAAATGACCCATCCCCCAGCCCTCTTTCCTAGGTGGGAATGGAATATCCATAGGGTGGGGAGGGTTTGAGAAGGCCAAGTTCTTTGAGTAGCACTTTTACCACAGAACTTCATATTGGGGATAGGGGACTGGGTTAGGTGGTCAAACATCAATCTCCTTGGGGATATAGATTGCATATACTCACATTTAAGACCAGTAAAGCTAAACATTCCCTTTTGATCTACTATGTGGTTCCACTTGCCAGGAGTTCCAAGCTCTTTCAGTTTAGAAAGCAGCATCTGCCTCATCTGAATGATGCGTTCACCCATGAACTTTACATTCTCAACCCTGTCAATTCACAATAATGCTATGAAGATCATCTGGCATATTCAAGTGTGAATCAAATCCTTTGTCAAGTGTGGTATCCGAGGAAATCTGGTACTGCAAGATCATGGAGAATCAATGTACTGTAATGTTATTTTGTTATTACTATTATAATTTAGAATTAGGATTACTAAAAGAATCAACACTGAAAAAGTTGTTATTACCAGCTGTAGTTTCTCATAACATAACACTAACCATGTTATACATTCTCTCAGATCAAAGGCATTTTGAGATAAAGCAGTCTTGCTGTTCAACTTTTTGAGTTACCAATACTTACCATTCTTGGTACAGGGCAGAGTTACATAACACAGTAGCAACAATGCGTGCTCCATGGTTAGGTGGATTGGAAAACATTGGTCTTGTAATGGCCTTCAGCTGACTTCTAATGCGCTCAGCTGTATCATTATCGACAGTAACTACACAGAGGTTACCAACACGTTCATCTATAGCAAGTAGTAATGTAAAATGTTAGTAATGGGAAAAACAAAATCTGGCATAAATACCGATATGTCAAGCCCATCTAAAAATGGATTGAAGTAATTTGCTGGATTTCAGAAAAAATATTGGAATATTTAAGATTAACATCACAATGAAGAAGGTGCTTAGTCGCTGTCACCATCACTATAGCCTCTGTCACCACCACCACCACCACCACTCCCATATCACCATCACTGTCACGGCCACTATCACTGTCATGGCCACTATCACCATCATTGCCACCATTACCATCCTCACCACAGCCACCATCATCATCACAATTCCAATTCCCATCATCACTAGTGTCATTGCCATCAAATCATCAAACAACACAAACTATCATAAGACATGACATCTGTAAACTGTGTAACATCCTTCTCCAGCAAAATGAACAGACTTACTGTAGAGGCCAAAGTTCTTGGAAAATGACTGTCCTGCAAACAGTTCAAATCCTTGAGAAACAAAGTAGCGCACTGCCCATGCATCATCATCTAGATTACCAGATGCAAATCCCTGGTAAGCTGTGTCAAACACTGGAAAGAGTTGACGTTTCTGTGGGATGACAAATAATGGATGTTAGTAAGTTTGAATGATGACATCTAAAGGTTCTCCCACAGTTGACCACCATCTTTTTACACTCACTACTTCCAAGTTAAATTGTAATATCTTTAATTAGAGAAAATATAATACATTATAAAATATGTTGTGATTGTACCTTCATAATTTCAGCAACTTTTTTCCATTGTTCTTTTGAGAGATCTACACCAGTTGGGTTATGAGCACAGGCATGGAGTAGGAAGATAGAGCCCTCTGGAGCAGCCTGCAAACACATGAACAGACTGAAAAAGGAATTACAAAACCTATTCAATTGAGAACTGCATAATTACCTCCAAGTCTGACCACATATCATCAAATGCCACTGCTTTATGCTCAGCATCATAGTAACGGTGCTCCCGAATATCAGTGTATCCAGTATCTTTTAAAATCTTGATGTGGTTACCTAAGAAGAGCAAGAAGACAGTTGGTAATGGTATGGTAATGTAGGCAACAAAGCAATGCAACTAATGTCATACTACAGTGTATCATGGCAAGCTGCAAAGCAAATGTTGCAAAGATTACTGATTACTCTGTTTTGTTCCTTACCCCATGTAGGCTTAGAAATGTAGACAGTTTTACTAAGCTTATAGAATCTGGCCAACAACTCAAAGGCGAGTCGAAGGGTACCAGTTCCACCCAAGCTTTGGACACCACAAACCTATAAAAAAACACAGACATTTGTATTTTGAATACATTCCAGGCTCTACTTTTGAGCTCAAAACCACTTGGCACTGGAGATGACTCCTGCCCAGGGTTTAGAAACATCAGTCAACACCAGCAAGTCTTTCTGAAGACTTCTTCTGAATATTCATTACTGTGTGATGCACACTACCACGGCCAACCAATCTATTTTTTTACAAGTTCAAGTTGCCCAATCAGATAGTGAGAATTAGTCTGGCAGATACTTTTGCATGTGAAATCACTAAGTTGTGAGAGTACTATTTATATGTGTGAAAAGAAATTATAGCTATCTGATTGGCTAGCTTGTGAAAAAATACCTTGGGTGGCCACGACACGTAAAAACTTCTCCTGTGTTATGGCAGTTTTTGCATTGTGAAAAGGTCACTGTATGGAGATGCTTTATCATGATGGGGATGGTGTATGCATCAGTGATTTGATGATGATTTATGATTTATATAGCGCCTTTCTATGTGGATATAGTGCATTTTTTTTTTTCATTTGCACATTGTCTTGTGGATTTTTCACGATGTGGCATGTGCCATAACTTCATAGTAATACAAAAAAAAAATCTATTTATTAATTTAGTTTATGTGGAATCCAAATATTTACAATAGTCCAAATTCGACCTGAATAACCGATGTACCAGCCAGGTAAAGCATTAATTAAAATATTAATTCACACATAAACAAAAAGCCTGAATTTTTTATTATTGTTCTTTGCCCCTTGGCTTATGAAAAAACTTTATTTATTTAGTGAAGTCCTACGCGCCAAGGCACACGATCCAATTTCTGTTTATCTTTTTTATAGCTAAACGATTGGCCTGGAGCAATTACTATCTAGCTTAAGTCTTTTTTTCTGGCGGAAGTCTATAATTTGTGCCTTAAAAACATTACGGATTGTAAGTTAACTACTTCAGCCTCTAGCAGCAAAGGGAGTGAGAAAATTTTAAGGGAATTTATCCCGTAAGTAAATAAGACCTGACCCTGTTCTGTGCAATAGCTGGGCTATCAGCACCAAGTACAAGTTTGTTGGCTGCATCACAGAACTGCCTCAGTCCATCGATCCCCAGGTATTCATGATTCATAGTGCCATCTTGAATGCCTTGGCACATCTGCTGCTCAGCTTTACGAACGACAGGCAAGACCCAAGGTTTGCCATCGTCATCTCGAAAAGCTGCAAAATAAAGTAAGATCTTTATTAACTTACCTGACGGCGCGGCGAAAACCTTACTACAAGAAACCCTCCCACGCAGACGATTTTGAAACAGAGTTTGTCACGAATACTACTTACCACCAACTCCTAGGTTCAATTTATTAGGGTTCGTATCTTTCTGGTAGCAAGCATTAACGTGGAAGACATGATCCGTAGGAATAAGAGGGACGTCTTTGAACAGATTCGTGGCAGACATCTTTTCTCACCAAACCCGTTCTCAAACCTCGAACCCGGTTTACGACGATTTAAACGTGACGTCACAAAATGTGACGTTCTTTCAATCGATAAAGTCTCGGCTAAATGTTTTGGTATCGTGCCGTAATTTTTTCGATTGGTTTTTACTCTCCGTTGATATATTGATTATCCCACTGACGTCATGTTCGGGATAAGTTTATTTTCGTTTCTACATCAGGAACTTCGTCTAGTTTGCTTCAAATTTTAGCCCTTTTTTCCTCATTTTTGACTTGTCTTCTGTCTGTCAGGCATGGGACTGTTTGGCAAAACACCTCAAAAGACTCCTAAAGAACAGGTACAGTGTTTGTTGTGTTTTAAGTTATTTTATTGCATTAATAATATGAAAGAACGTTGTACGTGAACCAAAGTTACAGATGATTTGAAGTTCGTTTTTATTTATAGCTATTAGGTTTGTTAATTTGGAGTAACAAGATAATCATGCTCTATGCTTTTGTTATAAGATAATAGAGAAATATTAAGTTGCGCTTCGTGTTTTTTAGTAAAGAGCAGTTCAAATGCATTTGTAAACTTGTATTCTTCCCTGTTTGCACCACATTTACTTAGCTGTTAGAAATGACTGTAAAAGTGAAAAGCTTTCGATACATTTTTAAATTTCATTCGTAAAAAGAAGCCTTAGGATTTTTGCTAGCATTAGTTATCGTAATTATGCTTATGCCCTATCATCTATCAATCTTACTTGTAAACTAGTAGTGGGAAGTGGGAAGGAAGGGCACATGGCAGGGGTTTGACTGGCTATCCCATGGGGCTGGGATTTTGACTGAACACTTAATGAAAATTCGAAATGTTTTGAACCTGTCCATGGTGAAAACTTCTACTAATGCATACATCAATGGCATCTGAAGTAATGCCCAGAGTAGGCAATTTTTCACCTATAATTTTTCTTTTATTTTGTTGTTTTTAGGTCAGAGAATGGTCTGCTGCTATCCGAAAGGAAGGCAGAGTCCTGGACAGACAAATAAGAGGTTATTTTATTCATGAATGATTGCATGAAAGCAACAGGGCTGAAAAATGTGTTCCACTATACCAATGATCATTCATGATGACTAGAAAAATATACAATCTAAAATCAAAATGGGTTGAGGTTTTTAGTGTCCAGCATTTTTGTACAAGTGCTAAATAAGTTCATGCAGATAATAAGACGATTTTTATTGAATTTTAGTTTTTTGAAGTAAAGATAGGCTGCTAACTAACACAAAAAAAGAGAAAAATCATAAAATTAAATTTTAGAAGACATTATGATTTTATTTTCATTAAACTTTAATCTGAATTGGACTTCCTGTGATTTTATGTGTGAGCCAGCCTGTGATTTATGACGAAACTGTGGGTTCATTTTTCAGCTCTGCTCATATAACCAATATTCACATCATGGTCTGTTCTTTTATGTACCATGGTGATACGACCAATTAGATTGCAAGATTGCACTCAAATGTTGTGCTTCCTTGATGGAGGTATAATGTGCATTATTAGGGACTGGTCATTCAGGGGGGGGTGCATTTTGAGTTTTACTAGCATGAATTTTGGTGACTCCTCCCCCTAAAATTCCCATTGTCTCTCTTAGCCCCCTCTCATGGAGACTAAAAATGCTGTCCCCCCCTATTTGCACCAGCCTCCCTCACCCTCTAATTACGGTAATTAGCAGTCCCTTGTATGCAAGGTAATTTCAAACTCTCATTGGCCAATTTGCAGTTATAACTTCTGGTGTAGACCACCAGCCTTATTTTTGTGTTCGCCTTGCCTTATACTTACAATAAACATAAGTTACATGTATGGAACCTCTTCTTATCCCATTTTTTTATGGCCCAGTGCTTTATGATCTTGGGCCATAAGGCAGTGAAAAAACTCACTCCATAACTTAAACTCAGCCAGTACTCATGCTCAGTTAATAAGAGGTATGTAGATATTCAATGAGAAATGGGCATTGTTCTTTTAAGAACAAAAAAAAATCATTATAGAGCTGAGATGCTGGAAAAAGTATGTTTCCTGAGAGAATTTTTTGCTAATACCAATTTTTTTCTATGTCAGCTATACAGACTGAGGAAGCCAAAGTAAAAAGAAGTATCAAAGATGCTGCAAAGAAGGGAGATAAAGATGTATGCAGAATCCTCGCAAAAGAAATTATTCATTCAAGAAAAGCAATCAATAAAATGTATGCATCCAAGGCACAGCTGAGTTCTGTGGAGATGAGCATGAAGAACCAACTGGGTAATATTTGAACTCCAAATTATTTTATGGATTTAGTCACACAGTCACATTGTAAATTGTAAAATTGTAAAAGCACATGCAACAATTTCTATTCCCTGATGCTGATAACCATACTAAAATTTTTAAAGGTAGCCAATCATTTTATGCACCGACCATTAAACCAATGCTACATGTGAATCAAAATCCATGTCAGATATATTATGAATTGTCCAAATGAAAAATATTCATCTAGGTTGTTATAATTTTCTTTAAGCTACATTAAGACTAGCTGGTTCTCTGGAAAAAAGCACTGAAGTCATGAGTATGATGCAAAAGCTTATTAAAGTTCCACAAATCCAGGCTGCAATGATGGAACTCTCCAAAGAAATGACAAAGGTTGGTTTAAGGTCTTTAAGCTGATAGAGTAATAGACCCTTTTCAAGTTCACAATATGCCACTGTGTTTCTTGATTATGGACTCATTTGCTCAGGGTTAGCCTCATAAATATTTACAAATACCAACAGTGAAGTAAAGAATGCACAGCTTCAACAATACAAGCACTTTGAAATTCCACGGACCTTCACTGAAGCATGTGAATATTCTACACAAAAATGAGGCTAACACTGAGCCACAGAGAACTCGAAACTGGAGTATTATCAGAGTGGTTGGAATTCTGCAGTCTGAATTGGCATTCCAAACTGCTCCAACCAAACCCTATCCTAACCTACTGCTTGCTCACTATTTGTTTGTTTCTATTTATTAACCATTATGTCTTCTTTAATTTAATACATGTGTAGGCTGGTATTATAGAAGAAATGCTAGAAGATACCTTTGAAAGCTTGGAAGATGATGATATGGAGGAAGCTGCAGATGAAGAAGTTGAGAAAATATTATTTGAAGTGACAGCAGGTCTGTTTTGGATTATCCAACCATTTTTAGTACTTTATTGTGGTGGTGGTGGTGGTGATGATAATGATGATGAAAATGTGTCACTTACTTTAACATAAGGGGTGGGGCAAACTGTCAGAAAATTTTTGGATGCTGAAAATATATCCACAGCTATTTGATTTAGTCTGTCCCTTTTTCTACTTCTGTCATTCATTCTTTTACTATATGCCCCTCTGCTTGTGCTGCAAAAAATATTTCAGCTCTTTAAAACACATGTAAGACTCCCATTATATAAGACATTACTAGATTTTTCCCTGTCAGACTAGCTTTAATCTAGCTTATCATCACTGCACTTCTTACTGTATATGTTTAAGTATGGCAAGTCAAGATGATGTACATGTATATGAATAATATTACAGTAATCATCATTAACATCATCTTAAAGTGTATATGACATGAAAAATTTTCTTCTTTCATTGAGTAGTGCTTTGTTAGTAAAGTAGAATGGTGTTGACCATTTCTTGATTACTTTTTTTGTTCAAGAGATATGACTGTTTTACTGATGTGCAAATTAGGCAACTGATGACGTCATATGGTTGACTCAGAGTTCCAGCAAATCAAAAAATGAAAATAACTCTTTAAATATTAAGCTGATTTCAATGAAACTTTTCACATTTATAGTACAAACCATAATACTCAGCACTGTGTACAAATGGCATTGCTATGGAAACACGTTCGGTTCCAGCCTCCCTCTTATGAAAATAACAAACCTTTGTTTTTTCCCTTTTTTTCCCTTTACGGCTTTTAAACAGATGGCTTTTGATAACAAAAAGGAAAAAATGAAGAATTTTGATTTTATATACACTTTAAATAGACCTTATTCGCTTGGGTGTAATGTTTTCTTAATACAGACCTCTTGGGAATAAGATTCTTTGTTCGAGGTTTATCTATATTAAAGTATTGTCTCAAGCGTTACCATTAAAGAAAGGAAAAAACCCAAGGGAATGACATGTGATGAGTGTTAAGGTCTATTGCCATACTAATACATAAAATAAATGTTTGGACAACAAATTCCTTAGGCAAACCCTCTATCAAATAACTTGATGCAATAGTATAGAAACTAGAGAAGTGAAGCATTCATTTAAACAGCAGTTGGTACAGCTGTAAAACATCTCAGCACTTGGCTTGACATGGTCACAGTATAAAACTGATAACATCTGTTGAACCACTCATGGTGTGGGAGGTTACCAGGCATCCAATCAAAAATCTAACACATGCCATATAACAGGGTGGAGATGGGGGCTGGGGGCTGAAGCCTTTTACTTTTTATGAGAATGACATACATGCTCTACTATCATGGGGTAAGGATTTGCTAAGTTAGACCTCCCAATTTCAAGCTACCCCCCTCCCCCCCACTTTCAGAACTGCTCTTTGGTCCCTGCATTATATCTGTGCCCATACATTTTTCACAGTGATGAAAAATCACTTCTAGTTTTTGAGCCTAATTTATCATATCTTTTGCTATTTACTGACCATGTTCTCTGTTTTTGATCATAGGTGCTCTTGGAGAAGCAGGACATGTTACAAATCCCCTACCGGTGAGAACACAACCCCCCCCACACACACACATTTTTTAAAATCACCTGTGGCCAAGGCTTCAGGCTGTTTGGTCAGCAGAATTGATAACTAGAATGAGGGATTTTTCTTCAGATAAGAACAGACCCTTCTAGTTTGTTTCCTGTTGAGAGACTGACCTGTTATTCCCTTGAGGATTGTATTTCTGTTTTTTAATGATATCAGTAATACTTAGGAAGAAGAAAATCTTATTTCTATTCTTATTCCATTGCCATTAAACCTCTCATCACCCCTTGTTATCAGTACAGACTTCCACACAAGGTTTATCAATGCCCATTGAATAAAACAATTATCTCGTTATTAGTCATTCCACTACTTGCTCCAAATCATTCCTTTCCCCACCTGCCAAGTCTATTCCCCTCATTCAACCCCACCCACCCCCCACCATTTTACTACTTCCCTGCCCCCAATCCAGGATTCCCTACCCCCAATCCAGGATTCCCTGCCCAAATTCCAGGCTTATCTGCCCCCAATCCAGGCTTCCCTGTCCCCAATTCAGGCTTCCCTACCCCCAGTTCAGGATTCCCTGCCCCCAATCCAGGATTCCCTGCCTCTAATCCAGGATTCTTCTCCCCCAATCCATGCTTCCCTACTCCCAATCCAGGATTCCCTAACAGCTGTGCTAAATATGAGTCCAATTGTCAATACAGGCTGCAGAAGGTGTGTCAGCACCTGAAGCAGAGGAAGAAGACTTGGATGAGATGCAATCAAGACTAGAGGCACTTAGAAGCTGAGTCACTAATACCTCTGTGTCCGTGTGTCTATGTGTCGCTGTGTGTGTGTGTGTATATCCTGTAACAAATAGCTACCTTGGGAAAATCTACAAGCAGTGAGGTTCCTCAGTCTATTAACCTATCAGGTGTAAAAATGCCTTGTTACTTCATTTCTGATTTAAACTTAGCAAAATGTAGCTATCATGCACTCACAAGCACAATAATTTAACTGCATTTTACGAGCTAGATCCTGAGATATATATATTATCCATTTCACACCACGGCTCAAGAATAAGAAATGAAAGTAGTGTCGATAATATTTGTTGACTCTTGTATCAAAGCCAAAAATATATTAGATAAATAATTTCATTTTACGCAATTTATCTCTTAAAAGCCAAGACACCGTGGTGTTTGAATTTTGAGCTTTGTCATGTATAATGTAAGTTTTTACCCCAAGTATTTGATGATTTAATGTATATAATCATGTCTGTGTATGCTTTTAGTGTAATTCAATTTAACGCACAAAAAGGAAAAAAAAAAATCCACAGTGAAGTCCAAAGTGGGGATCAGTAGAAAAGTATTTTCGAAGATTAGATTTTTGTTTTTTCCTTTAGTTTTGCTTTTTTAATTTCTAATATTGAAAAGTCTTTTTAATCACACACACCGCACATATACTGATACAGTACTAATTTATAGCATACGCTAGAAAATCTAAGGTATTGATACGAAACCCCTGCAGAGCTAAATTTTCCCTTAATAAGTTTATGAGATTGCAAGTCAGGAATGTTTTTATTCTTGGACACAAACGGTTTTGAATTTTTATCGGTATTGTAGGCTTTTGCAGGGGAGGAATTTCGGAGGAGCCGGAGGCAAATCCTCCTCGACCATACGATAAAATTGATCTCGTCAGATATGTTGATCTTGTGACATCTTTCGTGAAAACGTGCATGCTCTCCTGTAAAAAACTCAAATTTAGATATTAAACATCTTTTAAAATATAAACTACGTCTGAAAGATCTTAACCGCCACGCTGGCGGGGAATGTAGCTTAATTAATGGTCTAGATTTGGGTCGCGATTTTATGACTGAGATTTCTTAATCTTATAACATAATTCGGATCAAAATCTTAGACAGATATTTTTAAAACTTTGATGTTTTTAGGATTGTATGTAGAACGTATTAGGTAAAATGGACGTTTTTGGTATGTTTTGGACGTTTTTAAGAGGTATGTTCTTGAAAACCATTTCAGTGTTGAGGTATGTCGTACTGCAATCTTCAATGTGAGTGTTGTAGTATAAAAAGGGTTTTCTAATGCAACGAACACTAACGTAACGGCAAGTAGTGTCTCACTGAGAGAAAAATACGACTGAATGCGCTGCTGAAACTGATTGTCCCGTACTGAAACCTCGCAAGTGCTGCGTTGGTTCTCGCGCATAACTAGTCTTCCTACTGTATAACATGCTAACACAGCGAACAGTAACGATTGAGACAACGTGCGGAAGCCAGGAAGCCATTTTAGTGTTAAAATATGCGGGTACCAAAGCCATGTCAGTGCATCCCATAACACTTTTCAGTCATTCAAAACCTCTACGCTTCCTACGCTGGCGATAAATCATATTTCAACCGACGTTAGATGCCATCTTTCTAACCCGCACTTGTTTTTAATCCATTAAGGTTTTTTCCCTACTTCCTTCAATGTTTTCCTTGCACCTTTTTTCAATATCTGACTAATGGTCTCTTAAAACACAATAAAACAGATTTCATAAATCTAAGTGTTTTGTACAAGTATTTAGGACAGCATAAGTGCTATTAACGGGCTTTAAACACACTACTCTGACTTAAGTACTTGAACCGCGAAAGTAAGCGATGTCTTGATAGTGTTTCTCTCCTCCCCGTGCAATACACAACTCTCCTTTTTAATTTTGTCCAGAAGTGATTATTTTTTTCACTTTGAGATTATTAAAACAACTATTCGCTTTCAAAAGGAATACTAGACAAAACTAGACAATCCCCTGGATTGGAATCGCAATCTCATTTATCTCATTACCAGTTGCCCACTGTATATGGAATTCCAGTCTGTCTGCGAGAGCACGTTTTCGCTTGAACATTTTTCCATAGGAATCTGTGCTAAGAATAACGTTATTTCCCGCGCTTTGAGAAAGAAAAGATGAATAATTTCCTGACAATGCCTCAAAGAAAACTGGATGTGTATCCATGGAAACTCAATTCACCGAAGTTTTTAAGTTAAGCATTTTAAAATTTGTCTGAGCTCGTCTGAGAACTAAGTAGGTCGTCGTCATTTCACTGACATCGCTAAAAGCGATGTTACAGAAAACAGCTATCAATTTAATTAGTTCAGAAGTAAATTAAAGATCGTGTAAGGATATTATTGTACAGAATTAAGATTATTATCGTACGGCAAATTTACAAACTGGTGAATACGCGGTCATTATAAAGCTGTCTTGCTTTTTAAATGACAGTTAGATAATTTTCTCCAGTTTTGGGATAAATTTATTCATGAAGATTTTCGAATTCATGCTGAACAGTTTTACAAATTTATTCAAGACGGGTGAAGTTTTGTCAAGGACTAAGTTGTTGAGAGATTTTTACCAAAACAATAACTGGTTACGTAACAAAAGTAAACTCGTTCAAAGATACTCAAATTGTTCTTTTCGTTTGTAAATATGTCGGGTTTTCTCACAATATGTAAACATGGCGAATGGGGATTCATTTAGTTCTCCAGAACAAACAGAATCAAAAAATGAAACTTGGAAAAAATGAAAAGAGACTTCTACCATTCTTCCCTTTCTTTTCTTTTCTTTTCTTTTCTTTTCTTTTTTTCTTTTTTCTTTAATCAAGTAGGGCTTACATTTTGCTACAGTTCTCTCGATCAAGATTTTAAATTAATAAATTTGGAAATTGTACATATAAAATACTCAGAGTATTTTCTCGTCATCATGGTCATCACTGTCGTGTTTTGGATAATTGTCTTTTTACTTCATACTTGAAAATTGATGTATTAGAGTTTTTTCGTTTCTGTACTATTTCTTCTCCAAGAGATCTCGGAACTTTTGAGCTTTTTATGAGATTTTGCTAATTTTTAGTTTATTTGATAAGTTAATTTTGATGTATGCAAGAAGCACGGATGGCATAGTGGCCAGAGCGCTCGCCTGTCACCGCTGTGGCCGTGGGTTGATACTCGGACTCGCTATCACATGTGAGTAGAGTTGTTTGTTGGTTCTCCTGGGTTTGTTGGTTCTCTTCAGGGTTTTTCTCTGGTTTTCCTCCCTCCCTTCCCACAAAAATCAGCATTACAAATTCCAGTTGGACGTTTCATTGGATTAAGAGCCACTGGAAATACAATTACCAAATCCGTTGTTGTTGTTGTTGTTGTTGCTGATAAATGAAGACGAAGACGGATATATTTTAATTCTACAATCCTACATGACATGTATAAAACGAATGGCTTGTGTTTTACTTTTTAAGATTAAAACAATCACTTGAAATTATTCTTTGAGCGGGTTCGACTATCATAATGAATAGATTACTTAATCCTGATATATTTTTCCATAGTATATACATATCTTTTCAATGTAATCCTGACCGGGAAAAACTCGTGATAGCATTATAACAGCACCATGTCTTATTCAATAGCGCATTTCCTAGCCAGAGAACAATGCCGCCAATACCAGCCCTACTCAAGCGACGTTCAAAAGACTAATTGTCATATCTTATTTTCACAGCCTATTTTGAGTCAAGTTCACTGTTGTCTTTAAAAATAAACCCCATCAAATAGTAGGAAGAGGGGTTTGACTAAAGCACCGGCACACGATTTAGAAAAAGGGTTTTTTTAGTTGCTTTCCTTCTTTTGTTGTCCTCAATTACTCGCGCACGCGATGCGGACAAACTCGCTCTAGCTTTTTTCAACATTAAGTTAGACTTCTTCGTCGTCGTCGTCGTTTTTTTTTTTTTTTTTTTTTTTTTTTCTCCCCAGCTCTTCCTACTATATTATGTGTCGTTCAGTAGCTGATTTTATCCATTTTCTATTGCACGCAAAAAAAAAAAAAAAAAGACGCAACTTTTTTCCCTACTGTGTGATTTCCTTTTTTGTTTCGCTTTATTCGCCATTTGCGCCCTTCAGATATGAATGATTAATTCAGATTTGAATGTTGCTGCTTTCATTACTGATTCTAAAGACTGGTCTCTAGTTGTGATACACCAAGTGCGCTCATTAATATCGGACGGCATTTTAATAACAATGAGTATTAACTGTCCTCAGCGAGGTGGCTTGGAAGAGGTTTTCAAAGACGTTACCAAGACTCGAGGCATTATCACTGATCTCCTGGGGATTATGAAGTACTCTAGTGTAGAGTATGTCTTTTCTACCGTGTGGCATGAGAAGACGAAGGATCATTTCTCGCCCACAAGCGTTTGTATCATTGGATGAAAGGAAAACATTATCAAAGCATCTTCGCGCTCTTACTGGTAATTAACAGTTGCTAGGAGACCAGCGTGATTGATAGCTACTCTTAAGGTACGTAATAAGATGAAGATAGTACGAACTGTTGGTAATGTGAGGTTGTGGTTCATTTAGACAAAGGCATTGGTAGCCGGCACTACAACAGAGCGCTTACGTTTTCCTCTACTGAATCCAAGCCATGGCACCCACACGTATCAAAAACGAGACTCAAAGACTTATCATTCGAAGCTTCTTCTTCATCTGTTATTTAGCGATGGGTATGGTCGTTTTCCGGGCCCTTGAATCAGAAAACGAATTAAAAGAACGGAGTGAAGCACAAAAAGACATTGAACGGATAAAAACTAAGTTTAACATCAGCATCAAAGAGATGCAGGAATTTGTCCGAGTCATTGAAAGAGCAGCAAGCTTTGGATTCACGGACAGTTGGGTCGAAAAATGGAGTTACAGCGGATCGCTGTTTTTCTCAGGAACAGTCATTACAACGATCGGTGAGTGGAATTATAATATTGCTCTCTAGTTATTGTATCTATTAATTGTCACTTCCTTGTGTCTGGATAAATGAATAATGATAATCGTTAATCAAGAATATAATTTCCACGCTTTTCTGCCACCATTTAAATCGCATGTAATCCAAGTAGAGTGAAAAAGGGCAAATATTAAATACAACTGAGCTTGAAAGCCAACTTCTAGATGTATGATGTCAGAGGAAAATTGTGTTTAATCAACTATAGGGCCGAATTAATCGATATTTTATATTATATCCATAATATAAATTATTTCAATATGGAGCCGTTAAATCCAAAAGGGAAAAAAAGAAGAAGAAAAAAAAAAAAAAAAAAGAAAGAAAGAAAGAAAGAAAGAAAGAAAAAAAGAAAAAGCTCCCGGCATTACAGTATCAGAATCATTTTGTCCAACGATCAAAACACACTACGCACTCAATGTGCTGTGGATTTTCTTAATTCATTTTCAGCTATGTATCGCCACAAAGGATCTTCCATTATCGATCATGATTTCTAGAGAATCAATTTTATCACAGACACTTTAAAGGGATTTCACCCACAGGTCTTATAATTGGTGTCTTCTTGAGGGTAGCAGTTGGCGATGGTCTTGCCCTAGTCACGTCTCCACCTTGAAAGCAACAGATATTTATTATGAGATAGCGACGACAAAAGCGCCACGCGGAATTGTTCAAACTGAAATGCTACGTTTTTAAAATCCTATTGGCCTGAAAAATGATTTCAGAAGGGTGAGGCTTGAGGGTCAGTCTGTGATCATTTTTGGTGTGTTGAAATAATTAGACAAAATCAGACCAATAAATTGCTATTAATTATTCTATTGAATAAACCACTAAAAGTGTTTATTCATAATCGTCATCAGTATTTAAAGATAGTCATAAATTACTCAAAAGATTTTGATATGATATTTCGATTTGTCTTAAAAAATAAAAATAAAATGGACCCGTAGAAAAACCCTGTATCCATATCTGTGTATGTGTTGGTTCTTGTAAAGCATGACTGAGCAGTAGAAGTCTTCGGGGAATGATTTTAGAAAAGGCTAGTCTGGCATGTGATGATGGTAAATGTGTCCGAACCAATAGATCAGTGCAAGGAAAGCAGATCTCTCTTGTCCGATCCGGTGGCATTTTGTCGCGCTTCAACGTCAGTTAGACTTCTCATGTCTTTCTTTAAATGCCCAAACGCGTTGATAATCAAGGACTACATAATGTATAGGGCATGTTTTTACATTGACAGTCGATGTAAAATGAATTCAATACTATTTGAAAAGATATTGGGAAGCGTTAGCTGTGACTAAAAATATACTCTAGTAGGACTCGAAAGCGAGCAGTTTTATTAGCTAGGCCGTGGGAAATTTTAGGGGCATTGGTCATTGTTAGTTGAGTTTTTTCTTCGCGTACTTTTTTCGTTTGTTCGGCTTGTTCTTTCTTTCTTCAAATCGCATTTTCTTTCTTTCCTTTTCTCGTTCTTTTATTCTCTCTCTCTCTCTCTTTCTCTCTCTCTCTTTTTGCGTGTATGTGTGTCAGTGTGAATGTACCAAGCCGTCAGTTATCGGACAAGTAAAACAGAATGTCATATTTTCTTTTACGAGGGAGTTTTAAAACCCCAAAAGACAATGAATGAATTTCCTTGGTATTCCCACCCCTGCACAGAACTCACTTCCTCACTCCAGATTTAAGGTTAACGAAATCGTTTGGCTTTTTTTCAATTTCAATACTGCTGACCAAAGTCTATTAATTGGGAAAGGGAGGCTGGCCTGCAGAAGATTTCTGAACAGTGGTACAAAACTCGCTATCCAAAGTATTGTGAGATTAGAGAGAAGCTAATGACATGACAGCTCGCTATAGAAACTTCAGTGTTTATTAAAAACGATCATGCTCTACCATACTTAGTACTTTATCAAGTCGTTTTTATTATTATAGATATATAGATATATAAATATAGATATAGATATAGATATTATATTTTCTTATTTTTTATCGCTTCCGCGTGTTTGTTTCTCGTTAGCCAATCGTCTGCCATATTTGTCAAAACCGCGTGCAGACTATTGAACTCTACCCACCCCTCCCCTAACATTTCGTGCTTGTTTAACGAATCCCTGGTTGGTGTTGGCGGGTTTAACGAATGCGGTTGTGTGGTACCGGAGACTCTGGTCAATTAGCCTTCAGTGTTCGTTTTGTGAGGACAGATTTCAGTTTACCGCAGGGGAGAGATCTTTTGACAGTTCAAGCGCGGTTTACAGACACCACACGTGGATGGAAAAAAGATCTGCCACACCATATGTAACACTTTCCCTCCATCGGTTCGCTGGTCAAACACAAAGCATTCAACTAAAGATGCGAGGTACAAATTTGAACAATACCTTGAAACTACCTTGCAGCTTCGACTGAGTGCTTTGTGTTTGACCAGTGAACTAGTGTAAACTTCCTTGAACGATTACAGTGATTGGAACATAGCATCAGCTTGCAAGTGCGCGGTACATTAAGGCAAAATCTATAAAAGAGCGGTTTTCGTATGAGTGGGAAACCTACGGTACTGACATACAGAACGCACACGGTACGGTATGCAGTAACACTGAAATGGCTTCCCATTGTTTTCGTTTGAATCATCCAATCTCAGCGCGTAGCTACGTTAACGGTAAAGTGAGGTTCAGCTACAATATGGTAACGAATTTGCCGTGTTGTTTCCTACTTATACGAAATCTGCTCTACCATATCGGTGTTTTCAGCCTACAGACTCGAATACTATTCAATACAGGATGACAGCAATATAGCCAAGCGAAGCAATACGGGAACATATGTTGATATACTTTGAGCTTTGTTTAATAAATCGGTTACCTCTTTAATTCTTTATTATCCTTTGGTTTCACCGTTCAAGTATCGTGGTGTACCGTTTAATTACATTTGAATATGAAGCGTCATATGGGTGCACTTTATCTTTTACGCTTTATTCTGATATTTTCTGTCTATATATGTTTTCTAATATCTGGGCATTCTGTGGTAACACAAGCGAAAGGCATTCTAGTAGTAACAGGTTTGACGTAACGAGCGCGCGAAGAAAAGATACTTTATGAATCTCAACTGAAGCGCATCAAAGCGTGATAGTTGGTTCACAAATACTAAGAGTTTTTATTCCCTTGAAAGCTAACATGGCAGATTTTCGATAAACGCCCGCCCTATGACACGAACTAGCATAAAACCTTGGTTTAGCGGTCGGACAAGCTTTGCAGTCCTCGAAAGGACACTAGAATTTTCCCATTTTCTTCGCCAGTTTGGCGAATCGGTGTCTGGGTTTCTGATACACCACAACACCCCCACGTGTGCGTTCACTGCTAATAAGTCAAGATAACTTCTAACCATATGCTTTCTGGTTTTCTGTTCATCAGGTTATGGCCATTTTGCCCCCACAACATTTGGCGGTCGAATGTTCTGCATGGCTTATGCCTTATTTGGTATTCCAATCACGTGGCTAATGCTGACGTCACTGGGGAGGAAAATCGTGGAGAAGATTGGTTCGTCTCTTGAAGGTTTAGCGAATCCTTGCTTCGAAGCAAAGAGCAAAGGCTTTAATTTTCTGTGCTTACTCGCCGCCATTGGCCTTAGCTTCTTTGTTATGGCATCTGTTGCTATTGTTGGCATTTTCAGCGAAGACTGGACGTTTTTGGAAGGATTCTACTTTGCGTTTATTAGCCTGACAACAATAGGATTTGGAGACTACGTTCCAATGCATCCGAACATCATCCCAAAGAATCTCGAGAAGTCTTCGTTTAGAATAAGCTTGTTTATTTTGTCCTGCTTGTTCTTGTTTTCTTTTGGTCTTGCTGTGACTACCAGTGTGCTGCTGTCGATTAGGAAGATCATGGAGGATCAGACGATATTGGGATTTCAATCCCTGTACAGCAGCCCTTCTGACGCCGAGCAAGAAGACGAAAAAGAATAAGAAAGGAAATCGATCATTCGGTTTGCTGTGGCACGCAGGATTTGGGGATATGGGGCTACCTGCGCTCCTCGGTTAGGCCTGAGCAAGAGAGTGCAAGATTCAATTTTTGAGGGACAAAAACATGTCATGCCAATACATTTTGAAATTGAAAAATGCGAAATGCGAAATTCTTTTTATTCAATTCCCGAGCTAAAGACTCAAAGGAAACCATGGTGAAAGCAAGTTTGTGCCCCAGGTTCTACTCTTCGACTCTTGGAATTGTGGGATATGGGAAGGTTGTACCAGGAAGTTGAAAACTGGGTACTAGTTTGTATGTCTGACTGAAGTGCTTGGGACTAAGGCTGAGCCATTAGATGGACGCCATGTTGATAAAGAGAATAGAGTTTATAATGTTATAATGATTGATACCGAGCAAAACTCATTCTGAATGTTACGCTTTGGTTTCAGTTTAACCAGCCTATCGACCTCTGTTGCAAGGACGGGACGTTTCAACATATTGATGATTTATGTCGTCCACCTTGTACCATTCATTTTTTCAACAAGAAACTTAGATAAAGCCGCCGTTTTTGAGAAAATATGACTTCTCCCTGCTTCGAGAATAGACCTTTCCTTAGGGACTGCGCAATAATTATCAGGAGGGGGGGTTGAGAATCCAGAGGGGGGCATAATCTAAACTTATGTCTTGAAAGAGGGGGGGCAACGTCCAAAATTAATCAATGAAGGAGGGGGGGTAACACCT
>WUAP02187888.1:0-22142 GCA_015163945.2 Stichodactyla helianthus | reverse complement strand
ACTATCACCATGAACCATCCATTTCTTTTTCATAGGTAGCCAGCCAATCAGAGCGCGCATTATATCTTAGCTATGTTATAACTTTGAATTGTGTCTGCGTTCTACCTGTGGGCAGATGCTGAACAAGCAACTTACATATTGATGGAGAGATCGGCTGCTGATTAAAGAATAGGGCCGGTGAAGTAGCTTCTGATTGGTGGAAAGCATTGCTGAATCAGCTGCTGATTGGTTGATGTGGTTGATGAATTAGCTGCTGATTGGTAGAGAGCATTGCTGAATCTACTGCTGATTGGTGGATAGGGCTGATGAAGTAGCTCCTGATTGGTGGAAAACATTGCTGAATCAGCTGCTGATTGGTGGATTCCCTCTGCTTTTAATTATCTTCCCAATAGGGAAGAATATTTCCCAATACATTTCCTCTATATATCTTGATTTTGTTCTAAGGTAACATCAAGTGGTGGCACTAATGATGACACTTTACTGGAACAAGATCTGGATGAGAGTCGCATGACTGTTACCTCTGTATCGCCTGAGATTCTACAACAGGAAAAAAGGTGAAGAAATAGGACATCTTTTACCTCCTCTTGGACTATTTTCCCCCTACCAATTTTCCTCTTGCCTTTCATAAACTAATAAAATGCACTGCATAAATATTCCATGATAGACATGATATTTCTGAAAAACTCAAGGAACAAGAACAAAGGCAGGCAGAACTGAACCACTATGTGAACATGGTAAATACATTTTTGCTATGAGAACAAACCATCTGATTTCAGTTGTAACTCATTATCTTTTGCTCTGCCATCAGCTTCTGAAAAGATCTCCTGGTCATCCAGTAGATGAGGTAAAATTAAACTGTCAAAGGTTTGTCTAGAAAAGATGGCCTTTTTTACCACAACTGTTAAGAATTTTGCTTTCTGATTGGTTGAATGGCCATGGGAAATAAGAGTACATACCATTAGTTGATTACATGATTACTTGCACATGGTGCACTTCAATGAATTTTCCTCATTCTCACAATGTTTCTACTAGTTTGTTTTGCTTTCTTGTTGTAGAAAAGAAATTGATGGTTTCATGTGGTAATGTCCTCATTTCCAATTTTGATGATTTGATGACTCAAACCATGGAAAATATGGAGATACTACTAGAAATCATCATAAACTTGTTAAATAACCTGTTTTGGGATATATTTTTACATCAGGATATAGAGCATTTGTCATCTGGGCTCATGGCAATACCAAGTTCTGTACCAGGTAAGATTGGCAGATAGAATGGTATTAAAGGAAAATTGTGCTCTTGACCAACTTGTACTTAATTCCTGTTACTGTGAAGAGTCACATCTTTATGCATAGTCTAATGCAGCCCTTTGGTCATTGTGGGACTCATGGATTGGTGTTTGCAGCCTTTTAAACAAACAAGCAAACAAACAGCCCTACAAACCTGTGGCCCTTGTTCCATGATGGAATTGAAATTAAGTTGATTTTTGCTGAGGGAGGAAAACCAGAGAACTAGCCAGGAGAAAAACCTCAAAACACAAGAGAGAACTAACAAACAACTCTACTCATATGTGATAAATGGTCTGGGATCAAATCCACAACCATAGTGCAGAGAGATAGTGCATTAACAGCACACACAATCCATGCTTCCTTAAGGAGGCTTGAAATGGTTTTTGAAATGGCATACACTATAACAAAAATGGCCTTGAAAAATTTTATCTGGGTAATGTATGACAGAAAGTAGACCCAAAAGACCAAAGACCATAAAATAAAGATTAGAATGAAATTGAAAATATGACATATAGACATTGCTATGACAACAATAGAACACTTCAAATGTACGCAACGTTTTTCATTCAAAAAATCATAACTTAAGAACAGCATGGAAAAATTGTTTAAAATGGGCTTATTTTAACTTCATGATCCAATCTTTGATTTGAAAGAAAAAGAAAACATTTGGTAAGAGGAAATTCTTTAAAATCAATGAAGCTTATTTAGTATGTTCCCTCTTACAGAATTTTAAAATTTTTTAGCACTTACGAACCCTAAAATAAAAACTACATACAAAGTTTAAGGAAATTTTACCATCCAGTTTTTAAGTTATTTAAGTTTAAATACAAGATTTTTTGAGGACAAAATTTCGATTTTGATTTTGATCTATGTGTTGTATATGCCATTAAGAGCACATACATGAAAACCATTTCGAGCCTCCTTAAATATACTAGTCTGTATGCCCCCTTATTTACACAAGCTATTCCTGGCCAACTATTTTGGTATGTTGTTTCAGGACAAACTCAAGATGATTTCTCTCCATTTAAGACTAAAGATCCAAACTACAGTTATTCAAACCAGTCACATGGTGTTATGACTGGGTCTGATTCTGTAACTAAAGACCCTTCACAGGTTTGTATACAGGACCAGAAAAAGAATTTTTAAAGTAAACAAACTTTTCTGACAATGTTCCAAGATAAGTCTTGTCAAAATAATTATCAGTGATTAGTATTTTTATGAGAATACAGTCAAGCCGTTTGCATGACAGTTCACTAGTAAATAGAATGCATCTTTTTCCTGTTTCCCCTCAGCAATCTCGACATGTCACACCAGCTTTCACCAAGTCCATGGTGCCAACAGCATTCAGCATGAGACAGACACAAGCAAAGCACCAACAGCAGGTATGCTTTCTGGAACGTTTCCATAACTAACTAAATTGTGTATGGTCCCACTCCTTGTGTATTCAACAGAACATCAGTCTAGATCAGGCTGGATACTGTATCCCTTTGGAGAAGCATTAAGACTCTAGCTGATGTTATTTTTTTTCATGTTTCTTAGGTTCCTCAGAACACACACCCGTCATCATATCCCACACACCCTCAGACCCCACCCAGACGAGACAGGGATCCCATCAACGTGGATGCTAGTAAGCAACCACCACTTTCACCCAAACAAATGAAACAGTTTTCCAAGCTACTCTCGCTTATGGCTGAGGGACAGCCAGGTGTTCAAGTACCCAATCCAGAACAGCTTTTTGAGTTCTTAAAAGAGATGCAAAATCAGTAAGTTTGCCTCTTAGAATTAGCTATGTATTATCAAAAGAGTCAGTTTTTCAAAGGGATGAAACTTTAAATTTAAAGTTCTCATGTTTGCTGTGAAGGTGTTGTACTTTGTGCTTCAAATGTTCCCAAGAATGAAAACGGTACCAAGGTGAATTCATAGCCATACAGTCCCAGTACCATACTTTACCACAATGGTAACTATGTGCTGTGAGCGAAGAATTTGTCTGAAAACAATGGAAATCCATTTCAGTGTTACTGCACACTGTACTGTGTACATACTGTAAGCCAGCACTGTACGTTTCACCGACTCATACAAAAACTGCTCTCTAATAACCTTCAACTAAGTTTTTCCAGTGAATGTAAAGGGAGATGTTTGTTACATTGTAACTAGATGCCATTTTCTTGTTTTCAGAAGCGCATCCAATGGAATTCAAGCAGCACTAACAAAGGATACCTCTGGCATCAGTACCACACATACTAATAAGCAAGCAAACACCAGCCATGTAAAAAGAAGTCTGGATTCAAACTATCCACCATCAAGAAAACCAGTAAGTACATATACCAGGAATCAAACTAAAAACTTGAAATGTTCATCTTAAAGTTCAATAAACACTGAGTCACAACAGAAAATAAAAATGACCAGACAGTTTTTTAAATTTTTGGCAAGACAAACAATTTTGGTGGAACAAAATTTTCCCTGCCATTTTGTTTTCCGTTTGGCAGTTAAAAATTGTTTTCGCCTGTGAAATGGAAAACAAAATGCTGAGGAAATATTTTTGTTTTTGATTTGCATTTTTGGCCACTGGCAGGCTGTTATTTTCAGCCCTGCAATCAAAAGTAAATCCACTCAGATCAGCACTCAGGAAATTCCAACCGCTTGGTTTGAAACAGCAGGGTCACAAATTGCTGTGATTCAAAGGACTAGTGTGATTTTTTTCCTGTTGTCAACATAGTTATCATTTCAGAATTAATGTTGCAACTCTTCTTTTTTCCCCAGAAAACTCAAGGAGTGCCACACCATCCCAACCAGCCCCATGCAAACACCAACACAACAAAAACAAACGATATTCCAAGAAAGAGACCTTCATCTACAGACGGAGGGCCGCCACACAGATCAGGAGTTGATCCCAGTGTACCAAGACACCAGGCTCCCACCAAGGCAAGCATAAGACAAACTGTGCAGCCAAAGGTTGATAAAAGAACAGCACCACCTCAAGGTGGAAAGCAAACAAAACCAGCATCAGCATGGAGATAGTTATGAGTTTGAAGAAAGTTTTATATGTAAGAGCAGATTTTATACAAGTTCAAAACAAAAAACACCACACACACATGCATGGAATTGATGTGTTCCATTGTGACCAGATTTAATACCTTACTGTCTTACATCTTGCTGATATGGCAACATAGATTTTGGTAAACATCATCCAAAGTATTTGCATCACATTGCATAGGCAAGTAAGGCAGTAAGACAGTAAGGCTTTTTATCATATGACCTGTACAGAGTGCCTCACACACTCTGGAAAAACGATTACAAAAATCATGTGATGGGGTTCAGACATGCTGACATACCTGGTCCAGAAAAAACAGTCCTGACTGCTGTTTATATAGTTATTAGATAACAAATATGTATATAGCAAATAACAAGAAAAAAGGGACATACCTTACATATGATAAAACACTAAGCTCAGGGTGGATGGGAAAAATTTGGCTCTCATTCAAGGCAACACAAGCCAAATATTTTCCCTTCCAGCTCTCTCACTCACTCAATAATTACATAGTATTTCCAAACTACAAATGTAAGATAAAATGGAAATGCTCAGATCTCTAGCAAAATCTATTCTGTTGCCACAGCAAACTGTACAAATCCATACATACTTTCCTATTACTAGTGAAAACAAGACCAATATATAATAGCCCCAGACTATGGCTCACTGGATTCTTGTCACAAATGTACACAAAATGCTACAAAATACATAGGCAACATCAAGTTCTAGACATAAGCTTAATATATATTTTATTACTTGATTGTGCCTTTGGAGCACTGTGTTCAATACAGTTTTTGGACTATCATTCTCATGCAAGATCAAGAAGTATTTTATCTCATGCCAAGAACTTTGCTCTATCCCATTCACTGGTTTCCTATTCTCAACTTTGAGGGGCAATTTGCATAAATACAATAGCATATTATTCTTCACTGCACATGGAATTGTACCAGAAGAAATGATAAACTATAGTGTTCTTGCAAAGTGCCCCTCACGTTAGATGCAAAAGTGCCAAAAAAAAATGCTTTATGGGTTGGTAAGAAACCAGTGATTTCTGTTGTTAGGGTACAAAACATGTGAACAGGTTAGGGTAAAGAAAAACAAATTAAACTAAATATATTCTTAAACTATCTAATATATCATATTTTTTTAACTATGAAAAAAGAATAAACTATCTGTCAAAAAAAAAAAGTAGTGTATACAAATTACCTTAATGCCAGTATTTACAGAATTATTATAATCATAATCAAGGTTCTGTAAAGCAGCCATTGTTGTAACCCTATGTAAACCAATGATCCTAAGAGTGGGTGTAACCATGAATGAGACCACAGACACTAGTGACTGCAACATGCTCCCAATTTAATGAAAACACTTGTTTCTCTAATGGTTGCAAACATCTGCTATCACTGATTATAACAGTCTTTAAAGAAGAACAGAGTTCAACTTTTCTGTTGATTGCAGTTACAGAAGGTTGCACTGAAAGTGAAAGTGTTTCCATTCAATAGGCAATGTGTTACAATCACCAGCAAGAAAAATCTTGATCACAGACACTCATATTGAATGGTACTACCTGTAGTTAATAGCTACTTCCATTGATAGAAGCAAAGCCAAAAAATCCAATGTCTGGAGTTTACTGGGCTGCACAATTATATTGACAGGGCAATATTATATTTTAATATTTAGTTATATGCAGATAATCCCTTGACAAAAGCATCAAGCTTTGTTTTAAATAGTTCACTTTCTATTGGTTCATCCAACTTGCACAAGGGGTTTTTAACCACATATTCAACATATATCTGGAATATGAAATGAAAACAACACATGTATGAAACCAAATTTCCTACCAGAGTCTGACCATGTGTACCAAGGTTGTCAAAAATTATTCAGGAAAACAGTGGATCCAGTCAAAGCATGTAAAGGCTGGTTGCATGCAATCTGCTTACCCCATGCCTACAACACAAATTGCTTCATATAAATCAACCTACAACAGTTGTTAGCAAGTTGTAGGGTTGATTTGCATGAAGCAATTTGTGTTTTAAACATGGCATAAGCAGATCACATGAAAAACAGTTGTAAGCTAGTTGTAATGTGAAAACTGGCCTTGGGACCAGTCATTATTTATGGGGAAGGCTGGTGCAAAAGTGGATGTGCCATGTTTGGTTTTTCCTGACCCCCCTTTTTGTGATGCACAATTTGTTCTGACCCTCCCCTTTCCTACATACATCATCAATGTCTGATGACAATATATTTGCATAAATTTCTATAGCCCCCCTTTCTCCTTGCATAAAAATAGGTGACCCCCTCCCCATTTGCACCAGCTCACCCCCCTCTAATAAATGACTGGTCCCTAAATATACTGCGCATCCAATCAAAATGCCAGATATAATCTGGTCACTGGTACCTTACATGTACTGTAATCTAATAAAAGTGTTAAAAGTTGCACTTAATCACATAAGTTTTAGTATAATACTTGTTTTATATTACCTTACTGTAGATTTCATAGAGCATTTCTCTAGCATTCTGGGTATTCACATCAGTATTCATGATTAGTTTCAATCCAGTTGGTGTCTCATAGAAATGAAGCTTGTATTTGCTTGTGGTATAACTAACAAAGCCATCTTTTCTGTAGGATATTGTCAAGGATTTTTATTGATTTTTGGATTCACGAATTCATGCTGCATGGCAGAAACAATAAAATTGTTTTACATAAGAAAGAATTCAATCCCTCAAGGGAAAGAGATTCTATTTTTCTGCCATGCAACATAGCTGCCATCATGTGGTTGTACAAAATCTCTGTAGAAGAACATTTTGACAAAAATCAGTGCACTGGTATTATGGAACCAGTAATATATAAGGAGTTTGTGCAAAGGTTAAGGAGACTTTTTAAATATTAGAGTGTTTTGGGGTGGGTGGGGGTTGGCTTAGAACACATCCTGGAATATTTAACAATTAGTCCACGAAATCGACTCATACATGAGCTCATAGCCAATGAGGTGCGCAGCGCCGAGTCGGCTATGATCCATGTACGATGAGATTGAGTGGAATAATTGTTTTACTATATCCACATCCACTGGATTGTGAGAAATATAGAATTTTAATTTTTCAAGTTTAAAAATTGAAATAACTTTGGTGAAATGCTCGCCATTTTGTTTACTTCTCTACTCACGGGATATGAGCTGATATCCTAGTAGTAGAGGAACCAATTAGAGCACATGTTTGCTCATATCCAGTGGATGTGGATATAATGGGGTAAAATTTAACTCGAAGGAGCTCATTTTTCGTTAGCCCTGTATAAAATGAGGTTGAAAAAGTGATGACCCCTCCCCTGTGTTTCCATACAGGCAATGATGAAAATTACCTGCCTCAAATTGTACAGTTTTACAGACAGCCCACCCTTTTCAAGAAGTTCAAAAATATGTGACCCACCCCCTGTTTATGCCCCCCCACCCCCCCTTTACTTTATGGCCAGTCCCTAAATTAACAAACAAATGTAAATAAAACCACTAAGTTATATCCAAAAGACTTCCTGTAGATGTACAATCACAGTAAATAAAGATACGAATCAAAAGGAGAAATACGAGCCACGAATGATTTAATGGAGTAAAGCATACCATACATCAGTTTGAACTCCTGAAACAAAAAATATCAATTCAAAATAGGTTTACAATGTGAACTTGTCAATGTTAACAATGAGAGGAAGTAAACTGAAGAAGCTTGCCTGTTCTCTCGACATTTCTGAATTTTTGGTCCGGTTCCATTCTTCGTAATACAAGCAAGTACCATTTCGATCAAAAATGTAGATATTATAGATAGTCATGATTCCAAAAACTCGGCAAATCCTTGGATATAACAAGAGAAAACTCAATAAATCCAACAGTACTTCATGGTCGCCATCTTAGTTATGCAGGCTCAGGAATGTTCAGCGGAGTTAGCTAGATACTCCATGTGTGACTTGCAAAGCCGTTTCGTACTTTCTCCAACTGGATGTAAAGAACATATTGCACAACTCATAGAGTATTAGCCTCTTATTTTCTCTCTTGACTTGGGTGTCGACATTTTCAAAAAGTTAGCTAGTTTTTAGTTGAAAATTCTGATTAAAAACACCGAGAAATGAAGCCAGGTGCGTCAGCAGTATCAGCAGTAGTAGCTCAAGATGAGATGTTTCCTGATGGCGAGTCAGGATGGATGGAGATGGACGAGGTTAGACTGGCATTCCTCCCCTCGAACTTTCTTTTATTTCTGTATGTCATTTCTTTTTTTCCTGTGTTAATTTTAGGCTGGAAGTGGTGGTGTTATGCTTATCGAGTTAGCAGCAAACGAGAGAGCTGTACATGGAGATTTTTTCAATGGTAAGAAGAGGAAAAATTAAACATATTTCAGCCAGTTTACAAACCATTTATTTTTTATACCTTTCTATAAAATCCGGCGTAGGCAATCGATGAAATCGATGATCGATAACAATCGATGACATTCGATAAAAATCGATGCTGATTAATCGAGTAGTATCCGGAATCGATGGCCAATCGATGCCACGAATATCTGTGACCTTCCATCGATTGCCCGTGATTTATCGATTGTTATTGATCGATAATGTTTCGCTTTTTTCAGGCCTTTTGCTTTGTTTTGATAGAGATTGACTATAAGACACTTATTTGAAGTATTTCTTGGTTGAATGTCAACTTGTAAAAGCCCCGTCTCACTCAGAACGACTGAATTTATAAGATAAAGAGATAGCCATCCCCATTCGTTGACAACTTTAAATGGGTTTCCTCGGGGGCCTCTTTTTCGTGCTTGGAAGTTTTCCCCCTGCTCGACCCTAAAAGGACAGCATTGGTATCCCTTGACGTCGCAGAGCACGCATACAATGACGTTACTTTCGCTTGAAGCTGACATTTTACCCACAATATTAGCGTAAACGATATAAAACTATACACATGAACCAGTATTCACAGAGTGATGTGAATGGGCAAGGTCAAGGACAGCTACGTCATCAAATCTAATAACAAAATATTACATGGATCAAAAACCCAATCGATGATCAATATTCATTGATTGGCATTCCGTCTTATGACCTATCGATTGGGTTTTCGATGATCAATTTCCATTGATTGCCTACACCGGGTATATAAAGAAAGCCAGTTTTACAACCAAGGGGGGTCATGAATGTTTACAAAACCCAACCCCCTCCTGTCACAGCAGATTTTGCATGAATGTGAAAAGCTCACAGCATGAACAGTTGTGACATGGTAAAGGTGCAGCAAGGCATGTCAATATTTTAGAAAACATCAGTCACAGTAAGGCATGCGTGTGGCACCAATCATGCCATATGAGCTTTTTGCAGTCATAGTCTACTTGAAAAGAATGTTAAACTCTATCAATTCTCCAACAGGGAAAAAAAATTATCAAAATTTAGCTATTTTTTTAAATCTCATTGCATTTGCAGCTTTTGATGATTTGTTTGATGACGACGACCTTCAATGACAAAAAGAATTAAGAAATTTTATAACTGACAGTTTGTAAATATGGCCTTCCAAAAACGAAGATATTGTACATTAATATGGCAAGAAGAGAGCATTAAATTGTGTACACATTTATGGACAGGAGTAATGCATGTAAATAAACGTTCACAAAAAAGCTCTTGAAAAATCCTTTGTTTGCAATATTCCCAAGAGAATAGAATAACAAAAGGAATATTGATGTTATATTGAAAGATTTAACCATTCATTTGTGGAATTCTTTCAACATGGCAACTATGACATCACATGAAAATTAAGAATGTGACAAAAAAACCTAAAACTTTCAGTGAACATAAACAAGACTAGCCCTGTCTTGTAGCTCTCTTATATGGCACTACCAGAATATAAATGAAAATGAGAGGTAAAACACCTGATTAATAAAAAATGAACAGTGTTTGTTTAAAAAGTCAACATTTTATTCTTTCTGGTTACTCACAAACAACTTGAACAATTTTAAACAAGCAGTAATAATGCTACTAATTTTGCTATATAACAAACATACTTGATTGAATTTCATTTCACCCCTGAAATAAATTTTAGTGTAATACAAATTATCAGACACTAATATACATGTAACTTTCCCGAATTCACTTCAGTGACCACAAAACAATGGTTCCAAATCGAGGTTGGACTTGATCATTGCACTAAATGTATGATAACAATGTCCTGTCATGGTCAATGAAGTGAATTCAGGAAAGGTCCATTACATTGTATTTCTTTGTTCTCTTTCCACTATTACAAGAGCTAAATTTTATTTCACAGGTTAAGCAAAATCACTCCAGTCAAATCTTAATCTTAAAAACCACTAATTAGTGATTTAGTAACAAAAATGTGTCAAAAATAAATAATTTGTTTTTAAAAAGGATTGGGTACAGTTGGTGGTGAGTCAGTGGGTAATAAGCCTGATCGTGGACATGCTTTAGCTAACTGAACCATGAATGCTTCTTTTTTTCAACATATTTTTGCCTTAATCATGCGCAAGAAAAGATTAGCTATGGTTTTTAAAGCTTTTTCATCACTGTTTATGCTAATTTATAATGCTTAAAAATTAAATGAAACCATGGGATCAATATTACAGTGTGTTTCAAATAACTTCTGACATGTAAGTTCCAAAGTTCATTTGGAAGTTCCGAGGTTCAAGACATGCTTTGGAAGTTGACTTTGAACCTGCTTCCCACAAATTCAGTAATTCATTAGATGTTGTCTTTTTTTTTTGCAAATTTACTTGTTTTTCTCTTTAAAGCCATCCAAAGTACTGCCCTGCTTTGTGAAGAAGCTTAGTCAGTGTAAACCTGACTTTAACAAATTACCAAATTTGTGCAGGAAGTTTAAAGTTTGCCAACAAAGCTCATTGTGAACTTCCAAAGTATGACTTGAACTTCAGAATTTCTGAATGAACTTAAGTTATGTGAAACACATTGTAATTGTTTATGTTGAAAAAATCTAAAGCATTGACAGTAAATATAACACTTTATTTTTAATATATATATAATATCAGGGAATATATATTGGTATAGAGATGTGTTCTGAAGATGTAACAAAACTGCATGCATCCAAACTATGCATGAAGGTCTATGTTCATGAATGGTGTATTCAGTTGGTATTCTGAGGTGTGCGGCATGTAATAATGTATTCCCAGGATTGGTTGTTGCAGTGTCATTGATTTCTTTCTGCATAATTCAACACTTTTGGTACTGAAATGAAACACATAAACAACAGTTTCTTATTCAGTTAGTGAAATTGTTATACTTATATATTTTTGGCAATGCAAGATATTGTGACAACTTTAATATTTTCTGCCAGCATACAGTGACTAAATTTTAGCTTGTTCATTTGAACTTTATAGTTTACCTGACGATGGCTTTCGTATATTGCTAATCTTGAACACGTCTTCATTTATCTTTTTATTCTCTGGTTCACTACCATCATTCACATCTTTCTCTAAAAATCAAATATGGAAAATTATTAATATTAGCATTTAATTATTTGAAAAAGAAGTCTGTATTCTATAACAAGTCTGATAGAAAAACATTTCCTTGAAGGGGAATTCAAACCAGTATGTTTTCTTGACAAAATTCTATTTCAAAAGCAAGTGATAGACCTCTTTAGCTTTGGCATGTTTTCCCATTTCAGACCATGTGTCATTCCCTTGGGTATTGTTTCTTTCTTTCTTTGTAACCCTTGAGAAAACACAATACCATTAACATGGATGAGCCTTAAAGGATCTTATTCCCAAGAGGATAGCACACAATGACACTATTAAATGTGCGGAAATGGCTAATTAACAGGCACAGCAAATATTTTGGGTTGGCAAACCAAATATTGACCAAAGACTGCAGGGGCTTGGAGATTTTTCAAATCTTGATTGATACAGGTTGGACTTCTGAAACAATGGCCACTATTCTGTCACTCTGAGTACGTGACCAGTATTCCCTATACTATAAAGTATCATTTATTTTTTGTTCACTTCTCTGCCTGTATCCTTGATCATTCAGTATCACCTACCTTCATGTGCACTTGGAGATGTCTTTGTTTTCATGCCTTTTTCAGCAACACTGACCGCACTTGCTTCGTTTTCCTTAGCAAAAGATGTATTTGCCTTTTCCCCATCCTTCAACTGCATCTGTAGTAGTGCATGGTAATTAGACTCTAGAGCTATTAGTGACATTGGATTAGAGTTATCAACTGGGCAAGCATCTGTATTCCCTTTTGAAGGAGCTGGTGGTGGAGAATGCTGGTTGAAGTTATTGGCCTGTCCCACTGCAAGCTTGCTTGAATTACCTAGATCATCCTGACTTGAATTTCTTACTAAACTAGGTGTATTAGTCAGACCATTTGATAACAAGTTTTGTTGTTGAAGTGGTAGAAAACCAGGAACGATTGGAAATGGTAATGCCATCAATGGATTATGCAGCATATTTGGAATACTATTCATACTGGCCGGAACTCCTGGATGCATATTTTGAGTGTTGCCTTGGAAACCCATATACATGTTAGACATCACAGGGAAACCTGGCATAGCAAGGCCAGGAGCTTGATTTGTTGGGGAAATACTTGACACTGTATTACTATGTATTTTCTGTGTTCCAGGTTCAGATGTTCCAGATAAAGAGACGGTTGTTGGTGATCCTGTATTGGATGCAGATTTGCATTGATCTGACATTCCATGGTGATTATTGGCAACATTTTTAGGTAACATGTTAGCTGGTTGTGAAGTCTTTCCTGGCCCACTTGGCTGTACTAATGGATAAGTCAGTGAGGGCATAAACATTGAAGGCATCTGAGGTGCATTATAAAGCCCTGCTTGATGCATGGTGGCACTGCCTGGAAATACACCAGGAATGCCAACACTGGTAAATGGCAGACAAAACTGTGATGCCTGTGGAAGGACATTTTGTACTGGAAGTGGGCTTGCATTAAGATTTTCTTGAAACTGCTTTTGTGGACACTGGAAAGAACTGTTTGTTCCTGGACACAATGCAGGTGGACATTGGACAGAATTGTTCATCCCTGGACACAACACAGGTGGAAATTGGACAGAACTGTTTGTTCCTGGACACAATGCAGGTGGACAATGGACAGAACTGTTTGTTCCTGGACACAATGCAGGTGGACATTGGACAGAACTGTTTGTTCCTGGACACAACGCAGGTGGACATTGGACAGAATTATTTGTTCCTGGACACAACACAGGTTGGCAATGGACAGAAATGTTCATCCCTGGACCCATCCCAGGTGCAGGGCCTTGGTGACCATGATCAACACACACAGGATTTCTTCCAGCTATCTGAGTTGCATTACTTAATTGTTTGACTTGTGTAAGAATGTCAGGTTTCATTTCAGTGCCAGGGACATGTAGTGAGTGTACTTCAGAGGGATTTGTGAGTGTCTTTTCAAGGCTTTTTTCATTGTTTTGTAACAACACAGGTGGACACTCGACAGAGCTTTTCATCCCTGGACCCATCCCAGGTGCAGGGGCTTGATGACAACGGTCAACATACACAGGATTTCTTCCAGCTATCTGAGTTGTGTTACCTGATTGTTCAGCCTGTGGTTCATTATCCAGCCCAACCTTTGGTTCCCTACCACCATTCATTGGGCTTCCAAGCCACTCTTGATTGGTTTCTTGGTTATTTTCATTCACCACCCTTACACTTGAAACAGCTCTTTCATTCTCACTCTTTCTAAAAGATTCTTTTTGAATTGCACTTGACATGGAAACACTGTTTTCCCTATTTAACAAACCAGATGCACTTATTCTTTGCTGGGAAAGCCAATCACCTGTTTTTATGTCATCACTAAGGCAACATGAAGCTTCTTCCAACTGTAGATCATGAGGCAAGGAGGATGGCTCAGTATAACTAGCAGAAGTAGACACAGGTGCAGTTTCATGAGAAGGTAGGGTTCTTAATCCTTGAACATTGTCCATGGGTCTTGCTGTTATGTATTTGGAGTATGCATTTTGAGAAAATAACTTTGCAGATGATCTTACTATTGCTGGATCTTGCAAGTTACCATCCTCTAATTCATCGTCCCAGTCTTCAGTAACATTCATTTCACTGGCAACACTAATCTGTGAACTACGTACTGGCCTTTTTTCAAATACTTTTTCTGTGTTGTCACTGAGTACTGCCTTACTGCTGTAGTTGCTTGAATTATTTTCATTTTCACCAGCAACAGGTTCAGCAGAGAACCAACTGTGACCCTGTTGAAAAGTTTCACCTTTTGATACGAAAGCAGGATCATTTGAATTTAAAGCAGGAGCATCTGAAGAGTTGTTAGCCTCACTATGAGCTATCTCATCATCCCAATCTTCAGTTAAGCTTACATGGTTAAACTGAGATGTAGTTGAGCTATTTTTCAAAGTCCCATGCTCATTAACAGGGTTGACCTGACTTGTCGTTGCTCCACTGTCATTTTCTGCTTTGTCCTCAAGGAATGAATTTGACTTCTTTGAGTGTTCATTAATTTGTGATTCATCTTGCATCATGCTACAGTTTACAATCTCTTGTTCATCCTTTCCACCTTTCTTTGCAATGAGATGAGAATACTTGCATTTCTTACCCAAACAACAATTTTTTCCATATGGACATGGCTTCTTTTTCTTCCCATTAGGCTTTAATCTTGAAGCATATTCTAGAGCTTGAGCTTTTGATTTTCCCTCAAGTTTGTAGGCTATGCATCTTGTAGCACCAAGAGTACTATTCTCTTCATGACTGCAGGAGCAACTGCAGTCAGCATCACTGTCATCTTCTGAATCAGAACTGTCATCCAAGTCTTTGTCCAAAGCAATTTTCTCTATCTTTGCAGCTTGTAAGTCAGTTGGTTTCTTATTTAAGTTGAACGTATCACTACTACTGTTGAGAGTTCTATTGCAGTTGTCAACGTCTGTAAGAATGTCAGGTTTCATTTCAGTACCAGGGACATGGAGTGACTGTACTTCAGAGAGATCTGTGAGTGTCTTTTCAGGGCTTTTTTCATTGTCTTGTAGTTTTTCTTGTTCCAGAGACATTAAACGTATCTCTTCTTGAAGAGCAGCTATTTGCCTGAAAATAGTTAATTGGACATTTATTTATGTAATTACCAAAAATATCAGGTTAAGACTTGATGACAGAGAGACTTATTGTCTAGGATATGCATCATCTGCATCCTTATCATTGTGCATCAACTCTGTCATCATCATCATCTGCATCATATTTCTCATCATCTCTATCATATCATCATCATCAACTTGTTTCTGATCACCATCCCTATCAACATCAACATCACCATCCCTATCATTATCATCTGTATCATCATCATCATCATCACCATCTTCATCATCACCACTATATTGTTATCATCTATCATAGTTAGCTCCTAAAGAAAGCATGCATTATCATCTGCTTATCCCTGCCAATGTTTAAATATTGATCTCTTGCAAACCAAAAAAGTCAGAGGGTCAAAACAAAACAATGACAAAGGTGAAGAAAACCCTTTTGACTCCCAGATTGATTAGAAAGAGAGGGAAGGATAGGAGTTTAGGGTTTAGGAAACTTGTGTGTTATACAGCTATTTCAAAAAAGGTTTTGTTGCATGTTGCATACCAAGACCTAAATGTATTGTGGATCATATGTAATTGATGTCTGCACAGTAAAAAATATGCCAGCTCCATACTGTGAAGAGGTGTGCTGAAGAGGTATTTGGTTCACATTGCCAATAGTGCATTTCAGCCCAACAAGCAACATACAACAAAACCTTCAGCAATTTTTTTTTTTAATTAGCTGAATAGAAACCTACTTTTGTTGTTTGTCTATCTCCACTTGCTTCTTACTCATCTCTAAAGCAATTTCCAGTTGTCTTAGTTCTTCTTCTTCATTTGTTGGTTGTATTTCTCTGATTTCATTCTGTGTCTCTAGTCTCTTCATCCAGATGTTTGGTGGTTTTGGTAATGGAACAGGTGGTGGATGTTTGACAGGCTGGAAGAAGAAAATAAATCCACATAACAATTTCTCAATTTATTTTTATTACCCAAGTTGCAGGAGATTCAGGTAGCATTCATTAAAAATGCATGTTATGAACAAGTAGTTGCATGGTCATACAAAGCCTAACTGTTCCCACTGGACAACATGGAACAAATCCAATTTGGCATGTTTTCCCATTTCAGACCATGTGTCATTCCATTATTATTATTTATTTATTTGTTTCTTGGTAGCACTTGAGAAGATACATTAATATGGATGAGCCCCAAACAAAGAATTGCTTTCTCAAGGGATTGACACATGGTCTGAAATGGGACAATATTACACCCAGGCTAAATTGGTCTATAGGCATCACATGAACTATAAATGGACATCATTTTTTTTCTTTTTTACAAATCTCCCTTATGTAAAATCTGCTTCAAATACACACCTGGGTAACCAATTTCGATGGCCTGGATACAGGTGCTGATGGTTTACTTGATATGCCAGACCTTCTTGTGACATTACTGTTTACTGCAGATGGCTTTGTAGCAGCTGTAGGTGTGGGTTTAGAGGTCTTGTGTTCTTGATCAACCTTGTGGTTATCAGTGTCTTTATTTTCAGCTTTTACTCTTCCCTGAAGCACAAAGTATGAGGGAAAAAAATTTCCAAGCATCAACGAAGTTGCCTGACACATAAAACTGGTCCACAAGATAGTTTTGTAATCCCACTATCCTGCAATTGTTTTCAAAAATCCTTTCATCATGTCTAAATCTTTTTTTTTCCCTGTAGGAATCCTGATCCTGATAAATCCATATCTTCAGAAAACTGACAACTTGGGAAAAAATACCTTGTATCCCACCTCACCCCACCCCCCCCCCTCCCAGCAAAAAAGTCAGATTCCACATATTGTGGACCCTTGTAGAACATTATGCAGTATATGTCTACATTGTAGTTTGTTACCTTTTTATGTTTCTTCTTGGATTTTTCTTTAGCTGATGTATTATTTATCTCCCTTAAATCCTTGCCTCCTTGTCCTTTGTGGCGTGCTCCGTGTTGTGGTTTATTACCATTATCCTCTTGGTTCCTGTTTATTCCATTTCTTGCATCCCTGCTGTTCAATGTTACAATAATTTACTATAATAATTTATAATAATAATTTAAGTAAATATCAGACTTTCCCAGCTTCAGTGCAAATGTTTAATTTCTCATCCATCATGCCTTATGTGGTTGTTCATACCCAAGCTAAACCACAATGCACCCATTCACTTTCCAATTTATCTTTTTTTATTAGTGTTTTCATCACACAAAAATAATGGAAGGCCCAGGTCAGACGTCAAACTTTTGCCACATCCAAAGATAATTGCATTTCATACATGACAAGTGCAACATTTGAACCAACTGAATTTGACAGATTTGATAAGTTGTGGCAGACAGTTAAACTAGACCAAGTCAGTCTCACGAAATGACCAAAGTTCAGCGTTGATTCAAATGCCAAACTTTTGCCTTGTCAAATGCAATCCAAAAGTCATAAATGCTCTATATTGCAGAGCCCTTGGTTTTGTTAATGTGTGCTCACACTGAGCTTATTATGAGTAGCAGAATTAAATGCCATGTGTGAATCAAATGTCGTTGACCTTAAAGGCAATGAATTCAGCAAAAGCTTGATGTATGAACTGAGCTAACTTTAAGTGATCCTCACCTTTCTAATGTTTCTTTCTCTTTCTTCATTTTTAGGCATTCTTTAGTATACTTTAGTCAACAAAATCATTAAAAACAATTCTTATTAATTCAAAATTTGTTAATTGGTACAAATTATTACTCAACAACAAATTATAATCATTATTTGAACAAACCTCAAATTTTTTCTCTTCTTGTTTTTTCTTTATTTCAATTTCTTCGGCAATCTTAGATATTTCCTAACAGGAATGTAAAAGGCTCAACAGAATTATACATTGTACACACAGAGTCAACACGCTGGTCTATCAAATGCATTAACATCAATTTTGCTAGCCTTAAAAACAAATATCTAATTGTTAAATAATTTTGTTCTACTATTTTAATTTATTTGATATTACCTTTTCTCTTTTCCACTGCTCTGCTTTCAACTGCTTGTTAGATTTCATCTTTACCTAACACAAAAAACAATTTCTTATCATTTTAAACCGAATGGATTCTATTACAGTTTGATGATAACTACATGAATAGACCTTTCCCAAATTCGCTTGGATGATCACAAAACAATGGTTTTAAGTTGAGGTTGGCCTTGATAAACAAAAAAAATCAAGTTCAGTCTCAACTTGGAACCACCGTTTCTTGATCATCCAAGCACATTCTATAAAGGTCTATTGTATGTCATTCCCCAAACTTAAGTACTTTTACAAGTTGACAATACCATATAATTTTATCAGTTTTTGAAATTACACATACTTAAAATCTGGCATTGTAATTACCTTTTGCACTGGAATTTTAGGTTCATTCTTAGGTTTCGTTGACTTCTTGGACTTTGAAAATAAAAAAGGACATTAAAATGCACTTAAAAACACTTTTTATTCAACCAATGCTGTATAAAAAGCAAAACAGCACCAATATTTAGTCAGTGGAGAGACAGGAAAATCCTGCCAAAATGTATCAGGTCTCTTTGTTCTTTATGGAGGTGTTTTTTAAGATTTCCAAAGGGCATCCCTAGCTGATACCCCTTCTGGTATATCTGGCAGAATAACAAAACTTACATTGCAAAATAATTTCTTGTTGAATTCACGCTGCTCCTTCAGAGAGTTAAATTTGACAAAGCCCTTCATCTTAATATTTGAAAATAAAAAAAACACGAAATTAAGTATGAATGCATATCATAATTACAGATTCCAAATTTGTCAATTGTCTAATACTTACAGAATCTATAGTGATGTAGAGGTGGACATTGCTGCTGTTTTAGGGCAGGAGCGGATCCAGGGAGGTGCACAACCCCCCCTGGATTTAATATTTTTACTTTTGGTGCTCAAGTCCTGATCACAAATGGTGCCCCCCCTCAAAATTATCCTGAGTCCCTCCCTGTAGGGTAACCTTCATATATTTCTCTGTTATTTGAATCTCAAAGTTCCATGTTTCTACTTTGCCAAGGTCTGTAGCAACACTTTTTGTAACAACCTTATTCCTTTTATTTACTTCATAATCTTCTTTTCACAACCATAATACTATAGTTCTTGCAAACTATTCTCCCTAGTACAACAGCACAATGCAAGCTAACACTAGCATTGCCTGTGTTAAACTGTATAGCAGAATCCCTGGGTTGGCCACCGTTGGATACTTACAGAGACTATAGTGACTGCTTATGAGAAGTTTTTTATGGCCATGAAAAACTCATGATGTGGATGTGATCTGTCTTGACCATAGTCAAAGCTTTTACAATTGACAATACTAATTTTTTTTTTTTTTTTTTTTTTTTGGGCTGTGGTTTTCTCTAACAGTGGGTGTTATCAATAGACCTTATTCTTGTTTTCCCATTACAGGTCATGTCATTCCCTTAGGCTTTTGAACTTTACCACTTGAGAAGATGCCTTAATGTGGATGAACCTCAAACAAAAACTCTTATTCCCAAGAGGTCTGTAATGGGAGAATATTGCGCCCAAGCAAATAAAGTCTATTGTGGGCAATGACAATGCTGTGTACAGCAACACTGAAGTCGTACAAAACCTTTTCTATTTCTTTGTTTCCAGTTATGAATAGAAACAGTAATGTGGAAGAATCTCTGTAGTTTATGTTAAAAAATTTTTTTTTCCCCCCCCCCCCCCCCCCCCCCCCCCCCCCCCAAATCTTTTCCCTTTGAGGAGAGGGAAATCTCTGAAAGCTTAGAAAGATCTGTTGTAAACTTTGGCTGCAAAACTATCTTACCTCCTCTTCTGTGAATGTTGTTTCTTTTTGGTTTCTTCTGTGTTTCTAAGAAGGAAGTAAACATAATTGCACATCTTCAGTAATTGTTCAACTTAACATCCCATGAGTCTCCAGTACCAGTCTAACCCAACAGAAGGCATAACTTACTTAGGCCATGTTTAGACTAGTGTGTTAACCTAGGTTGAGTTAAATTTCAACAATGACCACTAATTATTTAGCATTGTTTCAACGTGTCTAGCTTAGGTTGAACCTGTATCGTAAAGCAAGCACACAATGCTGAGTGCAAGCACTCCTTTTATTTATAATAAAAGACTATATAGCAAATTAACTACAACTGGTTATATAATAGGGATTACAAAACACATGACGACAGACAAGTTGATTGACGTAAGCTTAATAAGTAACTATTACGTAACAGAACCCAGTAAAATGTCCAAGGGTAAACATGGCATGGCCTTAGTAAACTAATGAAAACAGCAAACTTGGACTGCTCGCCACACTAGGCATGATAACCAATACATAGATTCAACCCTAATATCTATAGGAACTGCAATGGCTGTTATTGAAGTCGAGACAATGATATAAAGATATTCTTTTATTTTTTGGAACTATGAGTGAGACTATGGGGTCAATATAATTCTTATTATGTCTTCTGCTTTGCACCTCATCTGCTTGCTTCCATAATGACTACTATTACAGTCAAGCCAACAATAATGTACTCTTTTGTTTCAAGAATCATTCAAGTGAGGCCATCAGGTCACTGCTCCTTGCCTCCTTTGTATCTCAACTACTGGCATTATCATTCAAGCTTACAAAAACCATTACCTTGTAAAGACTTTCAAGAAAAGCTTCATCTTCCTCAATCTCATGTGCACATTCATCACTGAAATTTTAATGAATCAACATAAAAATATTAAATGAACAATGAATATTCAGCCCACTTTGGTGCAAATACAAAACCATTCATAATATTAATACTGTTCCATTTTTGTAATGCTTTGCTAATTGTACACATCCTTCCTTCAACCCCTGCATGTACTTTATGAACCCTTCTTCATCACTACGATAATGTAACCTACCAGAAAAGCTCCCTGTAATCTGTAAAATAACAAAACACAAGCCATCAGCATCTGTCAGCAACATAAGATGATGTTGTTAGACTCAAGGGTTGTCCTCCTAGGATTGTTCAATCTAGGTAATATAATAGCAGGAGTAGATCCAGGGGCAGGGTAACATTGGGGATTAACATATTTCAATTATTTCTACCATCTTTAAAATCATATGATTGTTAATGCAGAAGGCTACCTGTAGCTCTTTCAGTTAGCACTTACAAGAATTTTTCTTGGCTCTTTCTTTGGACAAACAATAGAAAAACACCTGAAAAAATAGAAAAATAACATTTTCTACCACCCTGCTTTATGGACACCCATTAAATATGGATTCTTGTTTTTCATCCAGGCAGAAATATAGGCAACCCATTAAATTGGAAAATTTGTTCCTACCATTTACAAGAAACCATAAAATTTTTACAAGTTTTAAACAAACAGTTTTACTTATTAGCCAGTTGGAATTCCACAGCTTTGTTCCAAATATGGTAAACCATTCAGCAAAGATCTTTGGCAGACATTGTTTAGTATTTAAGAAATGAATATGAAGAAATTCTTATTGCTCCACAGTTTCTTTTGGTCATGCAATTGCCAATCAACATTTGCCATTCAACTTGTCAACCATTTTTGAAATAGCTGTATTCAGTGTAGAGTTAAAATGCACAAACCTCCAGCCAATACTCAAATTCTGAGCAGTCTTCATCTATCTCTCCAAGTTCTTCATCTATAAGAAATACAAGGTCAAAGTTAGAACATGACAACAATATAACGATACCTGAATACCACTAGAATTGTATAATTGTAGATAGATAGATAGATAGATAGATAGATAGATAGATAGATAGATAGATAGATAGATAGATAGATAGATAGATAGA